>JAGKTI010031532.1:0-12112 GCA_018397915.1 Birgus latro
ACACACTGCTCACCTACAATGTCCCGATTATCCCTCTTCACCTGATTCGCCACCATAAAAATCATATTTTTCCTTTCCCCATGATTTAGATTATTAAGTAAAAGTCTCTGTGACTCACACTTCGGCCTGTATACCTCTCTTCTAGCCCTGCGCTTGGCAGCCAAGTACTCCTCCCTGTTACCACCCTTCTTCCATTCCCGGAAAAGCCTTCTTTTCTCCTTAACTGCGGCTTCTACACCCTCATCCCACCACCAAGTTACTTTATGTCTTGGTGGGCCTCTTGTCCAACCGCATATTGCATCGGTAACTCTCAAGAGGTTGTTCTTAAGGGCTCTATACTGTTCATTAACGTCTCTATCTACGGCTTCCTGTTCAGCCACCACTCTCCTCATCTCACTATAAAAGGCATCCCTTACTGATTGGTTTCCCAGCTTTCATATTTTCCTCCTAGGTACATATGTCCTCCTTCTCATCACACGTTCCTTAAGCACCATGTCACAAATCAACAGTTTGTGCTGCTGCACACACTCCTCGCTTCCTATAACTTTAACATCCCTCACTAATCTCCTATCAACCCTCCTGACCAGAAAATAATCTATCTGACTACTATTTCCCCCGGACTCGTACGTAATCAATCTACTCACTCTTTTTCTAAAATGTGTGTTGCACACAATCATGTCCATAGCCTCCCCAAACTCAAGTATTCTTTCCCCTTCCGCATTCCTCACACCATATGCACATCCTCCATGGACTCCTTCATAACCTTGAGCTGCTTCACCAACATGACCATTTAAATCCCCTCCCAGAACCACTACCTCATCATCGCCCATACCACTTACTACATGTATTAAATCCCAAAATATATTTTTTGCCCTGGTACTTTTGATGGGTATTATACGGAAAAACAGAATTCCGTCATACTGGACTATGGACCCTCTCATGCAGACACTGATCTTTGGCAAGATCATGAGCCGTAATCGTTTTCAGCAAATTCTCAGCCGCCTCCAATTTTACGATGCTGATGATCCAGCAAATGTAAATGACACAGATAAGGTGAGGCGAATTAGGCTAGTTTTTTATCATCTACGGCAAACCTTTTGTTCACCATTTTATCTCTACAGAGACCTTGTCATAAACGAGAGTCTCATGTTGTGGAGAGGTAATATTTGTTTTTGCCAGTATATACCCAGCAAAAGGCACTGTTTTGGGTTCAAGATCTTTGTTATGTGTGACTGTAAGACTGGTTATGTGCAACACATAGTCTTGTACACCGGTTCACAGACAGACATAACAGAAGATCAGAGTATTGGACTCTCGGGAGCAGTGGCGAAGACAATGATTGAGGAGTACCTTCATCATGGTCACGTCCTCTACCTCGAGAACTGGTACACTAGCCCTCTTCTCGCTCGTTATCTACACCTGCATGACACGGGACTCTGTGGTATTGTCAGGGTGAACCGGCGTCACATGGTCAAGGTCGGGCGGAAACTGGACAAGAATGAGGTGGTCTTCTTCAAGGCTAACAACATCCCAGCAACAGTGTGGAACCACAACAGAGAAATCTGCCTCTTGTCCACGGTTCACAGCCCCTTGATGCACCGCACAGAGTCCGTGGATTACCGCAGCGAGAGGAGGTGCTGCATCTGGAAACCTGAGTGTGTGCTTGATTATAACATCAACATGCGGCTCGTAGACCAGTCAGACTCCATGATATCAAGTGTAGAGTGTGCCAGGACCACGATGAAGTGGTATAAGAAGCTCTTCTTTCACCTGCTCGATATA
Source organism: Birgus latro (assembly GCA_018397915.1). Taxonomy (NCBI): domain Eukaryota; kingdom Metazoa; phylum Arthropoda; class Malacostraca; order Decapoda; family Coenobitidae; genus Birgus; species Birgus latro. The sequence goes on from JAGKTI010031532.1 coordinate 1,783, forward strand.
ACTGCCCTAAATTGCCACCACCTGCACGCCATGACAACAGGTGTGCAGGAAACTTTTGAAGGGTTTGTCAGGGAGCTTGGACGGGAGATTATAGCCAAGTATGCTGGAGAGAGAACACAGCAATGACCCCGCACTGCCCCTACTGCCCAAACTCCCCTGAGAATTTCCACACGCCACTTTGCCACTCCTATTTCTCCCCAGCCAAACAGACCTAGGCCCCAACACAGGTGTCATGTGTGTGGTAATTCCCGAGTGAGATCCAACACTCAGAGAAAAGACACTCGCTATGAGTGCGTTGAGTGTGACGTGGGTCTCTGCATTCACCCTTGTTTTAGGGAATATGACACGTTGATGCACTTCTGATATGGTGTGACTGCGATATGACGCTCATTCTCAGGAAAATATGCGACATACAGATGCTCAGTGTAATTATATGGCCCGTAAATATGTAAATACAGTATTAGTATAAAGTGGAAATGGGTGTAATATTAGTTGAAAACTATTAAGTGCATAAATATATTCTAAGTTGAAACATTCCTAGCGAGTGTATAAAGGTGCGATATTCTGACGCTCAGTGTAATTATATGGCCCGTAAATATGTAACTATTAGTATAAAGTGGAAACGGGTGTAATATTAGTGGAAAATTATTATGTAAGTTCATAAATATATTCTAAGTCGAAACATTCCTAGCAAGTGTAAAAGATGCGATATTTTGACACTCAGTATAATAAATAAGGCATGTATATATGTAAACATTAGTATAAAGTGGAAACGGGTGTAATGTTGGTTGAAAATTATTATGTAAGTGCAAAAATATATTCTAAGTGAAACACGAGTGGTAGCAAGCGTGCTTGGTACATGATTATGCGCTAGAAGTGCGCTAAATATCATCGTAAGGATTGTAAATAGGTGAAAACATTTACACTGGGTGAAAAATGTTATTATGTCATTGAAACAATAATATGTAACTATAAAAAATTTAATGTACAGTATGTTGAAAGAAGAGTCATAGCGAGTGCGCTGAGTATGCAAATATATGCAATCATTACGCTAAATATCATCATAATGAATGTAAACAGTTGAAAACATTTACATAAAGTCAAAAATGGTAAAGTCATTGAAGCTGTATTATGCAAGTAGAGAAAATGATATGTTTCCTCAAACAAGAAATTTAGCAATTCAATGTTACGAAAGTGACCAAACTCGCTATGCTCACGCAATGGAACAATGCTTATTTTCCCTATATATCTCACTGAAAACTAATACTGTATATTGTTGTTATGATTGTTCATTAGTTCCAAATCAATAAATGTACAGTAGATGTATTCTTTGTTGTTTCTCCCAAAATTACCTACCATTGAAAACATGAGAGCCAGACACGTCGGTGACAGAATACAATACCTGCACCGGGGGGGCTCACCTGTTCTGACCACTTCTGGACCCACGTAACCACTTTCTTATTGATTTTCCTTTGTTTCTCAACAAAAGTGGATGTTTTAGCCCCCCAAAAAAATTTCCCCAAAATTGCTCAGGACTTGGGGGGTATCGGAGGGGGGAAATCGGTCGGGACGTGACGGGTTAATCGTATTTTTTTTTAATGGCGCCTGCATAATTGGCAAATCGCACAATTCAAATGCACATTTTTCAAGGATGTACTGTACTGATGCAGTTTGGCTCATCCATGTGTCTGCACATATAACCCTTTGAAAATACAAACCTGCAACACAATACTGTATACTGTACTATGCAAATGTTTTCATGTAAATAACTGACATTGACAAGTCACCAAGCATATACAAATACAGTCATGAAACCATGCAAGTGTGCTCTAGCCACATGCAGAACCTTATAAACAAATGCTTGGGCAATTCAGACTACAGTACTGTCAAAGAAATTAGTAACTTCCCAGTTCCATCTGAAGAAAACTTACAACTGGTAAAATACAATGAGAAACCTATCTCTACTAGTGTAAGTTTCAGATGGTTCATTTTCTCCACAAGTATTCACACCTATGGATGATACTTGTCTCAGCCTGTACAGGGTTTTTTTCCCTGTGCTGATGGTTTTTCTAAAATGCAGAACAAACACTTCACAAAGTACACTTAATCCCTGAGTAACGTGAAGTTAAATAACATGTTTTTGTTCTAACACGCCCAGCATAATGCGACAGGTCACAATCAACACAGGAAAAAACTCGAGCTCACACAGGAAGTCAACTGGCCAGGCGACAAAATTTGAAGTTGAGCATGGTGACGTCACCAGCCAGACTCACAATGATTGGCCGGCTTACATCCGAGTACCTGTCCTGGGCACAGTCAAGGCTGTATGCTTAGATGAAATTTTATGGGTTTTGCAATTTTAGAGGAAGAAATGGAACAAAAATATTTGCTAGTCAGAAAAAAATACTCTTTCATCCATGTGCTCATAAGTTATTGTTCAGTTCAACATTCTTCGTTCAATTCTGTGCTTCCCAACACATTTTGGACTGACTAAGCATAAGCTATCAGTCCTTTCTCATGTCTCACCAAATTCTACCGCACTCGTATGGGTTTCACGATTTTAGGGGTCGAAATGGAACGAAAATGTTTGCTATCAGAAAAAAATTACTCTTTCATCCATGTGTTCTCATAAGTTTGCATTTAGTTTCACATTCTTCATTCAATTTTGTGCTCCCAACACATTTTGAAACGAACCTCTGTGGTACAGTGGTAGTGTGCGCATCTCGCACGCTGGTGGACGCGGGTTCACCTCTTGCCAGAGTTGTAAAAACTTTGGGAAGTGTTCATCGAGCCACTTACTGCTTTGGTGGACACAAGGGGTGATGTGGTTGAACCAGTGTCACATACTAGTATGCTTGCACCCAGTCGGCTTAAGGAGGGCTGATTACACTTGGTTCACAGACTACACACACATCCAAAGCCACTCCAACACAACAATCAACCCTACATACAATCTCTGCAGAGCACCACATGTTGGTGGAGTGGAGATACAGATACAAAGACAGACATAGACATAGACATAAACTGAGCATTCAGCTATCAGTCTTTTCCCGCATCTCATCTGCACTGTGCAGCAAGATTTTCTCTGTGTTTGAGTGTCAAGCGAGGACACTGACTCTTAGTCATGGTGCGTGATCAGCCCCAGCTGCCCAGAAAGCAGAGCATCTTCACGTATGCCCAGAAGTATGAGATAGGAATGGAGATAGAGCAGGGAAAAAGGCAGGCAGAAATTGCAAAAAACCATGGCATGAATGAAAGCTAACTAACACCTGGGGGTAGAGGGTTTTCAAGAATTCTCCCCCAGCATCCCTGCTTGTCGTAAGAGGCGACTAAAAGGGTTGGTGGTGGGTTAGTGCCCCACCCCGTAAAAACAACTAACTAAAAATACAAACAGGAAGCCTCAGACCAGGACTGACCAAAAGTTGACGACAAAGGAACGGACAAAGGACGAGATAAAGATCGCGACCTGGAATGTGAGGGGTATGAATGATGAGGTGAAAGAGAGAGAGATTGTACAGGTGCTTGAGAGTGCGAAAGTGGATATATGTGGAATAACTGAAACTAAATGGCGAGGTGAGAGTGTGAGAGAATGGGAATATGGGTGGGGTATATGCGCAGGAGTGGGTGAGAATGAGAGGGCGAAAGAGGGAGTGTGTATTGTTGTGAGCAACAGGTGGAAGGAGAATGTAAGAGAGTATGGATCAGTTGGGTCAAGGATTGTGTGGGTAAGAGTGAAAGTTGGACTACAAATGTGGGCAATTGTGTGCATGTATGCGCCAACGCAAGATCATGTAAGTAGAGTGAGAGAAGAGTTTTGGACAAATGTGGAAGCATGCTTGGAAAAGTTTGAAAGGAATGAGAGAGTGTTTCTGATTGGAGATACGAATGAAAAAGTGGGGAATGAGAAGGTGGATGGGGTGGTTGGTGAGTGGGGTATGCCTGCAGATATGGATGAGAATGGCAGTGCTTTAGTGAACATTTGTGCTGGGAGGGGGTTGGTGGTAGTTAATACCCTCTTCAGGCACAAATTGATCCACAGGTATACATGGCGAGTGGTGAGAAGAGAGGACCAGGGAATGAATGAACGGAAGGCAATGACTGACTATGTGTGTGTGGATGAAAGGATGAGAAGATGTATAATGGATGCAAGAGTATATAGAGGTTGGGGGAGTGGACTTTCTGACCACCACTTGGTGGTGGCCAGAATCAGAGTCCAAACAAGATGGAGGAAGAGAAGAAGGGAAAAAAGACAGGAGGAAGTATGTGTTACAAGGAGGGTAGAAAAGTTACAAGAGGATGGAATAAAGGCTGAATATAGAAGAGAAGTGGAGGAGCGATTGGGTAAATATAGATTCGAGCAGATGGGGGACGTGGAGGGTGTGTGCAAGGTATTCACAGAAGAAATCTGTGCAGCATGTGAGGTGGTGTGTGGGGCGAAGAGAAGACGAAAGGGGGTTCAGGGAACAGCATGGTGGACTGAAGAGGTGAGAGAGGCTGTGGCACAAAAGAAGAAAGCATATAATGAGTGGATGAGGAACAGGGGCGACGAAGAAGCTGAGAGACGGACGAGAGAGATATATATAGTGAAGAGAAGAGAGGTGAAAAGATTAGTAAGAGAGAGTAAGAAGAGAGTGGATGAGGAGTTTGGAAGGAATTTGAGTGCAAAGTGGAGGGAATGTAAGAAAATGTTCTGGAAGGAGATAAAGAGAGCTAGACAGAGTGCCAACTTAGTCAGTGGGACTGTGAAAGATAAAAATGGTAGATTACTAGTGGAGAAGGGAGAAAAAGTAAACAGATGGAGAGAACACTTTAATGAACTGTTGAACATAGAGAATGAAAGTAATGCAAGTATAAGTGGCTGGGGAATGGCACGGAGAAGGAGGGTTGTGAGAAGAGAGGAAGAAATCACCAGGATGGAAGTGGTGGAAGCAATGAAGAAAGTCAAAATGGGGAAAGCCCCAGGAATTGATGGAGTGTGTGGTGAAATGCTGAAGCATGGGGGAGAGATAGTAATAGAATGGATGTGGAAGGTGTGCAGATTGGCTTGGAAGGAGGGTAGAGTCCCGGAGGATTGGAAGTCAGGTATAATTATTCCTCTGTACAAAGGAAAAGGGGAAAAAGCAGTGTGTGGTAATCATAGGGGCATTTGCCTTCTCAGTGTAATAGGAAAAATATATGGTAGGATACTTATTGACAGAGTTAGGGAAATTACTGAGGAATTAGTTGGAGAAGAACAAGGAGGTTTTAGGAAGGGAAGAGGTTGTGTAGACCAGATATTCATTCTTAGATCCTTAGTGGAAAAGTTTCTAGAGAAGGGCAAGAAGTTGTATGCAGCCTTCATGGATCTGGAGAAAGCATATGACAGGGTGGATAGACAAGGTTTGTGGAAGGTATTAAGAATATATGGAGTGGATGGGAAGTTGTTGAAGGCAGTGAAGAGTATGTATGAGGGTGCTAAGGCTGCAGTGCGTGTGGATGGCAAACTGAGTGAATCTTTCCATTTGAAGGTTGGATTGAAACAAGGATGTGTCATGTCTCCATGGTTGTTCAATCTGTATATGGATGGGGTTATAAAAGAGATACAAGGTCGGGCAGTGGATGTTGGAGTGGCCCTAGTGAGAGAGGGCAGTGTGTGGAAACTCCCTGTACTGTTGTTTGCAGATGATACTGTGTTGTTGAGTGAAGACGAAGGGGAGCTGCAAGGCTTGGTAGATGAGTTTGGGAGTGTGTGTAAGAAACGGAATCTAAAGGTGAATGTGGGGAAGAGTAAAGTGATGGTCTTCGAGAGAAGTGAAGCCAGTGAGTGTACAGTAAGATTGGATGGGAAGGATATGGAGAATGTGAGTGAATTTAAGTACTTGGGCAGTGTGATGAGTAAGGATGGTAGTCTGGAGGGTGAAGTGCTCGAAAGGGTACAGCAGGGAAGGAAGGTTGCTGGTTCGTTGAAAGCAGTGATAAGAAACAGGGAGGTGAGCATGGAAGTGAAAAAGTTGTTACATGACAGTATTATGATACCAACTCTGACATATGGAAGTGAAGCTTGGACCCTGTTCGAAGGACAGAAGTCAAGAGTGAGAGCAGTGGAAATGAGTTATTTGAGAGAAGCATGTGGAGTCACATTGAGAGACAGACTAACAAATGAGGAAGTGAAAGAGCATTGTGGTGTGGTTGAGGACGTGATGGGAAGCGTTAGGAGAAACATGTTAAGGTCGTTTGGGCATGTGGAGAGGATGGAGAGTGAAAGATTGACGAGGAGAGTGTATGTGAGTGAGGTGGAGGGGGCGAGAGGGAGGGGGAGGCCGAGGATGAGATGGAGGGATGGAGTGGAGAGGTATATGAGAGAGGGGGGTGTGAGTTGGGAGCGTGGTAGTGAAATGGCAGGGGACAGAGTGACATGGAGGCGATTTGTTTGTGGCCACCCCGTTCGGGATTGAGGCGTCTGGCAATAGATAGATAGATACACAAACAAGAAGCAACGGACCAGGACTGACCAAAAGATGACGACTAAGGATCGTACAAAGGACTTGGTACAGAAAGCGACATGGAATATAAGGGGTATAAATGATGAGGTGAAAGAAAGAGAGATTGTACAGGTTCTTGAGGGTGCGAAAGTGGATGTATGTGGATTAAATGAAACTAAATGGTGAGGTGAAAGAGTGAGAGAATGGGAGTATGGATGGGGTTTATGCGCAGGAGTAGGTGAGAATGAGGGGGTAAAAGAGGGAGTGTGTATTGCTGTGAGTAACAGATGGAAGGAGAATATAAGAGAGTATGGATCAGTTGGCTCAAGGATTGTGTGGGTAAGAGTAGAAGTTGGACTACAAATGTGGGTGATTGTGTGTGTGTATATGTGCCAACACAAGATCATGCAAGCAGAGTGAGAGAAGAATTCTGGACAAATGTGGAAGCATGCCTGGAAAAGTCTGAAAGGAATGAGAGAGTGTTTTTGGTTGGAAATATGAATGAAAAAGTAGGGAATGTGCAGGTGGATGGAGTGGTTGGTGAGTGGGGTGTGCCTGCTGAGATGCATGAGAATGGTAGTACTTTAGTGGACATTTGTGCCGGGAGGGGGTTGGTGATAGCTAATACCCTCTGCAGGCACAAAATGATCCATAGGTATACGTGGCAAGTGATGAGAAGGGTGGATGGTGAACTGAATGAACGGAAGGCAATAACTGATTATGTGTGTGTGGATGAAAGGATGAGAAGGTGTGTAATAGATGCAAGCACATATAGAGGTTGGGGGAGTGGACTCTAGGACCACCACTTGGTGGTGGTCAAAATCAAAGTCCAAACAAAATAGAGAAAGAGAAGAAGGGAAGGATAGGAAGAAGTAGTTCTTACAAGGAGGGTAGAAAAGTTACAAGAGGATGGAATAAAGGCAGAATATAAAAGGGAAGTGGAGGAGTGAATGGGTAAATATAGATTGGAGTAGATGGGGGGCACAGAAGGTGTGTGAAAAATATTCACGGAAGAAAGCTGTGCAGCATGTGAGGTGGTATGTGGGGTGAAGAGAAGACGAAAGGGGATGCAGGGAACAGCATGGTGGACTGAAAAGGTGAGAGAGGCTGTGGCACAAAAGAAGAAAGCATATAGTGAGTGGATAAGGAACAGGGGCATCGAAGAAGTTGAGAGACGGAAGAGAGAGTTGTATGTAGAGAGAAGGAGAGAGGTGAAAAGATTAGTAAGAGAAAGTAAGAAGAGAGTGGATGAGGAATTTGGAAGGAATTTGAGTGCCAAGTAGAGGGAATGTAAGAAAATGTTCTGGAAAGAGGTAAAGAGAGTTAGACAGGGTGCCAAAGAAGTTAGTTGGGGAGTGAAAGATAAAAATGGTAGATTACTAGTGGAGAAGGGAGAAAAAGTGAACAGATGGAGAGAACACTTTAATGAATTGTTGAACATAGAATATGAAAGTAATGAAAGTATAAGTGGCTGGGAGAAGGACGGGTGTGGGAAGAGAGGAAGAAATCAGTAGGATGGAAGTTGTGGAAGCATTGAAGAAAGATAAAATCTGGAAAGCCCCAGGAATTGATGGAGTGTGTGGTGAAATGCTGAAACATGGGGGGAGAGACAGTAATAGAATGGATATGGAAGGTGTGCAGATTGGCCTGGAAGGAAGGCAGAGTCCCAGAGGATTGAAAGTCAAGTAAAATTATTCCCCTTTACAAACGAAAAGGGGAAAAAGAAGCGTGTGGTAATCATAGGGGCATTTGCCTTCTTAGTGTAATAGAAAAAGTATATGGTAGGATACTTATTGACAGAGTTAGGGAAATAACAGAGGAATTAGTTGGAGAAGAACAGGGAGGTTTTAGGAAAGGAAGAGGTTGTGTACATCAGATATTCAATCTTAGATCTTTAGTGGAAAAGTTTCTAGAGAAGGGAAGAAGTTGTAAGGAGCCCTCATGGATTTGGAGAAAGCATATGACAGGGTGGACAGACAAGGATTGTGGAAAGTTTAAAGAATATATGGAGTAGATGGGAAGTTGTTGAAGGCCGTGAAGAGTATGTATGAGGGTGCTAAGGCTGCAGTGCATGTGGATGGTGAACTGAGTGAATTTTTCCATTTGAAGGTTGGATTGAAGCAAGGATGTGTCATGTCTCCATGGTTGTTCAATCTGTATATGGATGGGGTTATAAAAGAGATACAAGGTAGGGCAGTGGATGTCGGGGCAGCCCTAGTGAGAGAGGGCAGTGTTTGTAAACTCCCTGTAAAGTTGTTCGCAGATGATATTGTGCTGTTAAGTGAAGATGTAGGGGAGTAGTAGTAGTAGTTGTTTCCTTGGCAGTCTGGCCGAACATCCTCGAGTCCCTAAGGAAGGCCATGGCCGAGACCGGGCTTTCCCACAGAGCTCTTAAGGAGTGTATGTTGTGCTGTTGGCATAGGTGATTGCGTGCAATGCAGTCTTCCATGATGTGCTTAATAGTATGGGGTGTGTTACATCCTGGACAGGCATCAGCGACGGAGTCATCCAGCCTCCTCTGATAACTTAAGAGGGCTGGATGATACCCACATCTCAGCCTGCCCAGGTGGACCCTGTCCTCACGAGGGAGATGGCATTCGGAAGGATGGATATCTGGAGGCCGTGCATGTAGCTGTGTGTTGTCTTTGAGTGACTGAATGGAACGGCGAGTGATCTGAGTATGAATATGCTTCTGGAAACTGGTCTGAGGTGGGCAGGGGGGAAGAGATGATAGTATTTGTGAATGATATTGTGTGCTAGGTGTTGTTTTGATGTTCCTTGGTTGTGTGTGGATGTGCTGCCTGTAGTGTAGTGGATGTTGTGGGTTTGTGGAGGCTGCAGCGAGAATTTGGGTGCCTCTCATGTCTAGATGATCCTTGACTTTGAGGACTTTGGTTTCTTGGTGTAGGTGGTCTGTAGATGTAGCAGCTGTGCAGCCTGTGATTATTTTAAGGGCCTTGTTTTGTATGGTCTGAAGAGTGTTATAGTGTGCTTTAGTGAGGTTAGGAGCCCAAGCAGGGCTTGCATAATTCATCACTGAATGTATATATTGTTTGTATACTGTGGTGGTGGTCCAAATGTTGTATGGGCAACTGACTTCAAGGCATTGAGTCTAGGTGTTAATTTATTTTTTATGTTTGTGATGTGATGTTTAAATGACATTGATGTATTGTATGTTACACCAAGGATTTTATGTATGTGTGTGTGTGTGTGTGGTAGGGGAGTGTGTCTATGGTGAGGTGTGGAATGTGACTGTTCTGCTGTCCAGTTTGTGAGAAGGGTCACTGTAGATTTGGCTGGGGCTATTTTGAGTCTGTTTGTGGTGAACCATTCGTCTAGTGTGTTGAGGTAAGGTTGGAGGATGTGTGCAGCAGCGTTTGCATTTTGGTGTGTGCATGTAAGTGTTATGTTGTCTGCATAGGAAGCTATGTGTATTTGTTGTGTGTGGGGTGTAGGTATGTCATACATGTATAGGATGAAGAGTGTAGGAGACAAGACAGATCATTAGGGGATGCCATTTGTGAAGTTTCTGATGTTTGCGGACTGACCAGCAAAAGTTACATGTGCGTATCTCCCTGCTAAGTAGTTTGCCAGCCATCTTTTTGTGTTATTGTGCATGTTTGTGTTGAATATTTTGTTTGTGAGGTTGTGGCGGGGGATGGAATCAAAAGCTTTACTAATGTCTAGTGTGACAAGGAGTGTTCTGTGTGATGGCCTAGCTGAATTCATGCCATCAAAAACTCTCTGTGTGAGGTCTGTAAGAAGAGTGTTTGTGTAGGAGAGTTGCAAGGCTTGGTAGATGAGTTTGGGAGAGTGTGTAAGAAATGGAATCTAAAGGTGAATGTAGGGAAGAGGTAAGTGATGGTCTT
>JAGKTI010031533.1:0-12112 GCA_018397915.1 Birgus latro
TATCTCATGAACTGCTTCAGCTATCAACATGAAACCTTCAGGGTATCAAGATATCGCCAAAATCTTGGACGAGTTCGAAAATTGACACTCGGGGACAAGGTCAAGGTCAGCAAAATGGCTGCCAAAAGATCAAGTAGTTTTTATCACTCGCCATTAGTACCATTATATCTCATGAACGGCTTGAGCTATTCCCCCCCCCTGGGAGGGGGTGGGAGGCCGCGCTTGTAACTTGGCCAACAGCATTTTTTGACAGGAGAGCAGTATTCGGCTCCCAATGCTTTTCTTTCATTACAGATCAGAATTCAGGATGGAAAGATGGCAATTCTAAGCCAAGTTAGAGTAAAACATGCATAATAATGGAGAGGTTATTGAAGATCTAACCCTTCCAGTTGTCAAAGTCTCCTCTAACCTTAAGAAAATCGTCTGATGTTAGCTTGAAATATAAACCCTCACTCTAAGTTCTAAGCCTTTGTCAGACGGAATTTCTCATTACTGAAAGAAATCGTCTTGTTAATCTGAAGGAAATGTATAGATGTACTAATAACACAGGCAGGTTTACTCTATATTTTTGTTAAAGCCTGTGACTGATACGATATTACTGAGTTTTAAAAAAGGGCTGATATGTTTGGCTAAATTTCCCAAGCACCATATGCGGGAAGTTGGAGAGGGTCGCCTTCCCGTGGCGGCACCGATATAACTGGGTGGATCCACTGCCCCTTGCACTAACGTCCCTCATCTCCCTTCCTTCATACCCCCGAGGGGAGGAGGATGAACTGAGGCGAAGGGCGACTTCAGCCTGCAGTCCACCGGGTTCCCGTTACAGATGAACCTGGGTTTGCAATTACAACTATAGCCTACTACTACTACTGCTACTACTACTACTACTACTACTACTACGAATACTACTACTACTACTGTAATAACGGAAATTTGTGTTGCCACCAGCCTAGCTGACACCAATGTAATGATCAGAGTTTGCCACCAGTGTAATGCTGAGAATTTTATCGCCAGTGTAAAGATGGGAACGTACGAGAATATGGGATATAGGGTAGCGTGATCTTACTTGACACGTTAAAGTTTATGAGAAATGGGGTAGCATGATCTTGTCTGACAGTGCGTGAGCAGGTAGATATTAGTACCCTTTGCGGGCCACTCAATCTCGTCTGTACCACTCCTTAGAGGAGAGCAAAATTTAAACACAAAGTGACTTAACCTAAGATTTACTAAGTATTAAGGACTGGAAGTTATTCATTCTTAGATTTTTAGTGGAAAAGTTTCTAGAGAAGGGAAAGAAGTTGTATGCAGCCTTCATGGATCTGCAGAAAGCATATGACAGAGTGGATAGACAAGGACTGTAGAAAGTATTAAGAATATATGGAGTAGATGGGAAGTTGTTGAAGGCAGTGAAGAGTATGTATGAGGGTGATAAGGCCGCAGTGCTTGAGGATGGCAAACTAAGTGGATATTTCTATTTGAAGGTTGGACTGAAAAAAGGATGTGTCATGTCTCCATGGTTGTTCAATCTGTACATGGATGGGGTTATAAAAGAAATACAAGGTCGAGCAGTGGATGTTGGAGCGGCCCTAGTGATAGAGGGCAGTGTTTGGAAACTCCCTGTACTGTTGTTTGCAGATGATACTGTGTTGTTAAGTGAAGACGAAGGAGAGCTGCAAGGCTTGGTAGATGAGTTTGGGAGAGTGTGTAAGAAACAGAATCTAAAGGTGAATGTAGGGAAGAGTAAAGTGATGGTCTTCGAGAGAAGTGAAGTCAGTGAATGTGCAGTGAGACTGGATGGGGAGGATATGGAGAATGTGAGTGCATTTAAGTACTTGGGTAGTGTGATGAGTAAGGATGGAAGTCTGGAGGATAAAGTGCTTGAAAGGGTGCAGCAGGGAAGGAAGGTTGCTGGTTCCTTGAAAGCAGTGATAAGAAACAGGGCAGTGAACATGGAAGTGAAAAAGTTGCTATGTGACAGTATTGTGATACCAACTCTAACATATGGAAGTGAAGCTTGGACCCTGTTGGAAGGCCAGAAGTCAAGAGTGAGAGCAGTGGAAATGAGTTATTTGAGAGGAGCATGTGGAGTCACATGGAGAGACAGACTAACAGATGAGGAAGTGAAGGAGCGTTGTGGTGTGGATGTGGACGTGATAGGAAGTGTTACGAGAAACACGTTAAGGTGGTTTGGGCATATGGAGAGGAAGGAGAGTGAGAGACTGAAAAGGAGAGTGTATATGGGTGAGGTGGAGGGGGGGAGAGGGAGGGGGAGGCCGAGGATGAGGTGGAGGGATGGAGTGGAGAGGTATATCAGAGAGGGGGGTGTGAGCTGGGAGCAGGGCAGTGAAATGGCGAGGGACAGAGCGGCATGGAGGCGATTTGCTTGTGGCCACCCCGTGCGGGATTGAGGCGTCTGGCAATAGATAGATAAACAGAAGAACTGAAAGATAAGTTACTCATCGAACTGTGAATGACACAAAACAAAGTATAATCAGGGACTATACCTCCAGGCATATGAATCTTCACAAACTAAATTAACACTCAAAATGAAACTGGTACTCGTGGATATAGTAATCCCGTGGTGTCTGACGGACTCTTCGGGAAGAAAACTAGAACATTACCACCAAAGAATATTCTCTCAAGTCTAAATATACAAAATAACTCAAAGATCATATATAATTGGACACTATTCAAATGGAGCACAGTATTCAACTGGAAACTCAGTATTCAAATGGACACAATATTCAAATGGACACAATATTCCAGTGGACTCAGTATTCAAATGAACCAAAGATTATTCTCTTAAGACTGGATAGGCACATTAACTCAAAAATTAGATACAAACTAGACACCGTATTCAAATGGGAACTCAGTACTCAAGTGGACCAGCTGATATTCTCTTGGATTACATGAACCAAGAAAAGGGGTGGGGGATTTAGTGTGAACAGGCGTTTGGCAGTGGTTAAATCCGAGCCAGGTGGCTTCAGGTACACTCGACCTGCCAACGATATAGAGAGAAGCAGCGGTCTCAGTAATCAGTAAAAGAGGGATCAGAGGAAATATTACCAATTTAATTCACTAATGCATATGAGAACTTACACTACATGAGTATGAGGGGGTGGAAGAGTTCAACACTGACCTGTAAACGATATGGAGGGAAGCTGTGATCTGCCGGTTTGAGCTGCTCCATAGCTTATGTACTCGAGTGTCACAGTATTGGGAATTGGCTAGAAATTTAACTGATTACTTGCAATATTTATGTCTCTTCTAAGGTTTCTAAAGAATACAAAAGCCACATTTGCACTTGACATGCATGGAAAAGTGACTTACGATGTTTAAAATTTTTGTAATAGGCATACAGGAACTTTAATCATAAAGCCAAAACAAATAAGAAGCAGAACAATTTATTGCTCTGCTGGCTTTTGAACTTACAGTGACTTGCAATAAGATGGTAATGACAAGTTTCGTGCTTCACAAATGACTGTCATCAACAGTCATAACTCAGAAAACTCGCAATTCACGACCACATAGTCCAAAAGGGGATTACTATTAATGTTGTCATATAAATCTTAAGATCAGAGCATTAAGGAAGACACTCGTGATTGTTGATTCCCACTAAAGCTTACACAGCTATACGCGTTTGCTGGGAACGGCTGGTCCATATGTATAAAAGTTAATCACATTCGTAACAATTCTCGACTTAGTCCTATCAGTATCAGAATTAAACTCATATTATGAATATCAACTAAGACTAAACTTAAATATAGGACTTAATGGCTGAAACTGAACTGTACAAACTATATTTACAACAATACTTAAGCTTAAGATTACATCTACAATACTAGCCCTTTCGTGCACGATGACGCATTAGGCGTCATTTGGGTCTTTCTGCGAAAATGCATGATGACGACAAACATGTCATAAAGGCTTAAAAGTTTCTGCCAAAAATAAATTTTTTGGACAATCGGCATCATTTTTGTAGGCGTCATAGCTTGCCCAGCTCTCGTCAGAAGTATTGAGTTGGCAACTCTGGGACCCGTGACAGACGACAGCGCTACCAGGTTGATTAGTACCATACTGGTTGTCAGCAGAGGGTAGTGCAGTGCTCTGTCCCTTTCAATCCTCCTCTATTTCCCCTGTCCCGGGCGTGCACCATCATCCACCATACCAACAGTGCCTGTTTCGACTTTTTGGGCACTGTTGTGATTAGATTTGGTGTTTGCATTTGGACAATAGGTGTTTGTGATTCATTCCTGGCGATTATCAGCCGTTGGCCCAACAAAGATTTTCGCGCTGTCCCTACAACAACCCTTCCTCAGCCCTGCACAAAATGTAATTATTCAGCCACTGAAATAGTGACAGTGATTCAGGAGAATATAGCATGCAATAGCTAGTGACCAAGGATATGATGAAAAGTGCAGCAGCTTTATATTGGGGGAGGCGGGAAACCACCTTACGATATGGCGTAGTCATGAACGGAATAGTTGCTAAGGTGCATATGAAATAATTGTTTCATGCTGCTATATGTGTGTTAGTGTTATTGTGCAATAAAAAGAAGTATAGTGCAATGTGTGTACGTGATAAAATATTGGCTAGGGCATGAGTCATGTATGTCGTACAGTCACGGCACGCTGTTGTCATGATGGGGTGAAAATAGAAGAGGTTTATGGATATTTTATTTTATTGTTATAAAATAATTCCTTATGCTTCTTGTGTGGTACAAAGTATGAATGTTATAGTGATATCTTCAGCGTATGCTTGTGTGGAACAATGTAAACACTGCACTACCTGCCCGTCAGATAATATCGTATGCGATACCTGAGTTACTGTATAGGTGACCTACAGAGCACATTCATGTAGCGTTGTGGTGAACTGTAGTGTGCAATTGATTTTGTAATGTGTAATATGGAAAGAGAAAGAGTGAAGCACATGTTCGTAAGAAAAACCTCCTCACCTAAACATGTGAGTTTAGCACAAAGGTAGTGAAATCAAACATGAACAATGTAACACCTGCAAGTACTTTTAGTGGTGAAATATAGTGTTTTTCATAATATGATAAATTTTGTAATGTGTAATGGGGAAAGAGAATGAGTGAACCATGTGCTCATAAGAAAGACATCGTCTGCTTACACCTGACCTACCGCAAAGGTTGTGAAATCCAGCGTGAGTAATGGAACACCTGCACATACTTCTAGTGGTGAAATATACAGTGTTTGTCATAAAATGATAGATTTTGTAATGTGTAATGTGGAAAGAGAAAGAACGAAGCACGTCGTCGTAAGAAAAACATCGTCACCAAAACATGTGAGTTTAGCGCAAAGGTAGCGAAATCAAATGTGAACTATGTAACACTTGCATGTACTTTTAGCGGTGAAATATACAGTGTTTTTCATAAAATGATAGATTTTGTAATGTGTAATGTGGAAGGAGAAAAAGTGAATAATATGCTCATAGGAAAGACATCGTCGACCTACCTCAAAGACTGCGAAATCCAACGTGAGATCCGGAACGCCAGCATGTACTTTTAGTGGTGAAATATACTGTGTTTCTCATAAATTGAAAGGTTTTGTTACGTGTACTGTGAAAATAAAATGAAAGTGACCCACGTGCTCATAATACAGAAGTCACGTGTCGTACACCTGAGTAAGCGGGAAGGTACCGAAATGCCACGTGACGTACGGGCCACGTGCATGTACCTTGGTGGTGAAATGTTTCTCATACACTGATAGATTTGGTTATGTCTCATGAGGGAAAAACAAAAATAAAAATACGTAAACAGTGCAGTGTCTTCTCGTAATGGAAGTCACGTGTCGTACACCTGAGTAAGTGGGAAGGTAGAGAAATGCTACGTGTCGTACGGGCAAGATGCATGTACCTCTGTGGTGATGTGTTTTTCATACACTGATATATTTGGTTATGTCTCATGAGGGAAAAATACTAATAAAAACACGTAAACAGTGCAGCGTGTTCTCGTAAGGAAAGTCATGTGTCGTACACCTGAGTAAGCGGGACGGTAGCGAAATGCCACATGACACGTATGGACCACGTGCTTGTACTTTAGTAGTGAAATGTTCTGTGTTTCTCATAAAGTGATGGATTTGGTTATGTATCATGTGGGAAAAAAAAATCAATAAATAATGCAGAGTGTTTTCGTAAGGGAAATGTCGTGTCGTACACCTGAGATAACGGGAAGGTAGCGCTACCTGTCAAGCACTTACGAATTTGTAACAAGCACGCAGTGCGCTGTTTTCATTTTTTTTCAAGAGACATAACCAAATTTATCAGTGTATGAGAAACACTTCACCACTGAGGTACATGCACGTGGCCCGTAAGTCACGTAGCATTTCGCTACCTTCGCGCTGAGTCAGGTGTACGACACGTGATTTCCCCTACGAGAACACGCTGCACTGTTTACATGTTTATTTTTTATTTTTTTTCATGAGACATAACCAAATTTATCACTATATGAGAATTACTTCTCCACTGAGGTACATGCACATGGCCCATAGGTCATGTAGCATTTCGCTACCTTTGCGCTGAGTCAGGTGGACGACATTTGATTTCCCTTACGAGAACACGCTGCACTATTTTTTTTTTCTAAATGGACGTGGCCCATATGTCACGTAGCTGGCCCCTACCTGTTCAGTAAGTCAGGTGTAGCTGACGATGTTTTTCAAGGACATAAACGTATATCATGATTCCTTGCATTGTGCCAGTGTTGAGGAAAGTTCTTGGCAAGTTGTGAATACAATATCTTGATTGCTTTATTTCAGTTCACAACCCTAGGCACAGCATATCATTCTCCAGTTGGCTCGCAACGAAGGAAATCTTTTGCAAAGCAAAGATGAAACGGGGGCTGGCACCAGAAGAGTGGACAAGACTCTTCGAGAAGATCCAGTCAGAGAGCAACAGTGAGAGCGACCACTCTGGGGTGGAGGAGGAGGAGTTGACACCCTCCCACCAGGAAGTGGAGCTGCCCTGCCGCCTTCCACCATGGGAGGCATCACCACCACCAGCGGCCGGTACCAATGCAGCACCTCCCCACCTCTAGGACCTGCCAGTCCCACCGCTGTCCTAGCCGCCTCTCCATCTCCAGGCCCCTCTGCCCCCTTGACTGAGCCAGTGTCACAGGAAGCTGGACCATCGTATGTGGGCATGGCCCCTCCACCTGCGTCTGCTGTGCAGGATGCTACGGTGACATCCTCGGTGCCCAGGCGAAGGAGAATGGTGTCCCCAGAGCCCTCTGTCTCGTCCTCGCCCTCGTCCGAGCCATCCCTTACTAGACAAGGGCACCATTGTCCACTGCCTAGACACGGTGGACGTCCAAGGGGTCAGAGGGCAGGCCGATTGATGTCGGCACGCTGACCCGTTGCCTCCACCACCTCCGCCACTGAAGAGGATCTCGGGTGGAGAAGTGGCCCGTTCACACCGAACCACGGGGCGTTCACCGGCTCCCCAGGGATCAAGGTGAATATCCCAACAACTCCGCTGCAGTTTTTCCAGCTCTTCAGGTGTGAGTTGTTGTCATATCTCACAGTGGAAACCAACCGGTACGCCGCATTCCTGGGGACTCAGCTGGATGCCTGGTTCACCTGTAATGAAGAGGAGATAGCCAAGTTCCTGGGGTTATACCTCTTCATGGGGGTCGTGCACATGCCGACCATCAGGCACTACTGGAGGAACAGAGAGCTGCACAATTACCCAAGGTTCAGGCGAGCGATGAGTGGAAGGCTCTTCACTGCTATCATGAGGCACTTCCACTGCTTCAACTCGCTCGCCATACCCCGGGACAACCAAGATCGGCTCATCCGCGTTCGCAAGGTCTTTGAGTACCTCCTTCAGTGGTTCCAGTCGACGTACTAACCTGATGAGCATCTCAGCCTGGAAAAGGGCTCTCTGGGGTGGAAGGGCAGGCTGTCCTTCCATGTCTACAACCCCCAGAAACCTACCAAGTACGCCATCAAACTGTACATGTTGGCTGAGGCGACCTCGGGCTACATCTGGAACTTCGAGGTCTACACGGGGGTGCAGCAGACCCTCGAGAACACCGTGTTAGGCCTTGTGGAACCGTTGTAGGACCAGGGCTACAAGTTGTTCATGGACAACTACTACAACTCTGTAGCCCTGTGCAAACGTCTCTTCACAGCAGGCTTTTACGTGTGTGGGACCAGACGGCAGCCTAGAGGAGCACCACACCAGCTGCAGGCCATCGCCAGGGCTAAGAGCCTGCCTGAGGGGGGCATGGCGTACAGGCACAAGGACAACGTGCTTGCCCTGCTGTGGAGGGACAAGCGCATTGTGAGCATGGTGTCCACCTTCCACAGCCCCGACACCGTTCCAAAGAGGGTTCAAGGGAAGGTGCAGGGTAATGATGGGCGGACAACCTATGTGGAGAAAGTAGTCCAGAAGCCCGTCATTGTGGAGGACTACAACAGGTACATGGGTGGGTTGGATCATTTTGATTAGATGGACCAATACTACCCCATCTAATGGCGAACCTTCAAGTGGACGAAGAAGATCACTTTCTACTTCTTCTACATGGCACTCTTCAACGCGTTCGCCTCGTACAAAAACTACAGACGCGCAACAGTAACTCTCCTTGAATTTGTGGAGCACATCATCTACGATCTTCTGCATTTCCATGAAAAGGACTGGCCCGTGTCTGGACATGTAATCCATCACGCCCCAGACCTACCTACCCGATGGCCAGCATTACCAGGAAATGGCACCCAGCAAGCACAGGCACAAGCACCAGGAAGGGTCCTGCCATCACCAGCACCAGCACCAACTTTTTTTTTTTTTTATGTGTCCGACTCTGGGCATAGGCTTCACAGCCTGCTATCAAGGCCCAGTCGTCCTCCTACAATCTACATGTCACCACTTCGGCGCTTAACACCCACCGTCCATATTGAATACATGCTAGGGCTGTCTCATACAGGACTGGTGTATTGGTATTAGCGGGGTCATTTTTACGACATGTCGGCGGGTCTTCTGGTAGATCAGTAAAGCCTGATTTAATGAAATTCAAATCCTTAAACTGTTCCCTGCACCAGCGAGGATTCGAACCTGGGTCCCACGGGACCGCAAGCCAACTCTCTACCGATCGAGCTACCGCCTCCCCTGCGGGAGGACCACCACCAGTGCCAGCACCAGCACCAGCACCGCCTGCAGGAGGACCACCACCGGTGCCAGCACCAGTAACAGCACTGCCTACAGCAGGGCCATCAGGTGTGCCAGCACCACCATCACCTCCAGTTGCTGGTCCGTCGGGAGAACCCACGCCTGGACCTGCAGCTGCCACTCCCACAAGACAGGAGGAGCACGAGGGCATCCAAACAAGCGTCGCCTGGTGATAGACGACGACTTAAGGTTGGATCGCACCCTGGGCCACCACCGGGCGAGGATCCCCCATGGGAAGAGGCTCAGGTGTACCCTGTGCTTCAAGATGGGGGTGAGGAAGGACACAAGAAACATGTGTCCCGTATGTGATGTGCCGCGTTGCATGGGTGACTTTCGAGAGGTTCCATGCCGAGCGAGTCCTTCACTAGTGGAGCACGCACACATACAGACAGACACACACACACACACACACACACACACACACACACACACACAACCAAACTCGTCCTGCAGGAAGAGCATCGCCACTGGAGAAGTAAATGATTTACTTTATTTATGTAGTTATTTACCTATCTGTATGTCACTATATTTACACCTACATATATAGTTGTCTTTTTTACACAAGCACCAGTGACAGGGAAATAAGTACAGCCTCAGTTTCACTTGCTAGCAACTGATTTAGTGTTCACGTGTGGTTTCCGAGATGACAAAAAAAAAAAGTAATTTCATCATAGTTGTTGGAATAAAAAAAAAAAAAACAGTCCTAGCAAGCATAAAAATGTTCGCGCGCTATGAGAAAATAACGTACACTTGGAGAAATTTCCGCGCGGGACACTGTGTAATTGGCAGCAGCAGCGACAGACAGAAATGACCTGGTAACAATGCTGGGGGTGAAGCAGGGGGTGGGAGTTGCGGGGAAGGTGAGTGATGGCGGAGAGGAGGGGGGGTGGTGAGGGTAGGTGTGTGTTAGGGAGAGGTTAAGTATCCATTAATTGTGTCAACAAATTCTGCGTAGATAATCATTCAAATACGATTTTTCTATTAATAATAAAAGGTAGTGGCAACAAGCTGTTAATGATGGTTCACTATTTGATGGAATAAGTTCAATACCTAAGCAAACAGGTATCACCAATACGTAACCTTATCCTTCGCCTCCGTCATTCCGTCCCCTCATATCGGAAAGCTTTCTATTGTTGACCGAGAATTTACAAATATTTACAGTTGATTTCAGCTGCTTCTCATGCAAGTTGCTTAACAAAGATACTGTAACTTTCATTGGAACTTGTATTGAATACGGAATCTAACATCTTGTAATAGTCCATTTTATAGCTGTATAAGTCAACTACTGTTATCTTAAGACCGAACGCTGCCAGAATAAGGAAAATACATCCTTTTGACAGACGGCATAAACCTTTTATAGACTTATAGGCACTTACGCGGCTTACGGATGGATGAGCCTGGCCTTCATACCAGACTATAAATTTAAGCGTACTCTAGTCAATACTTTCTTTGGGTCAATCCCTCATATCTTAATATGCCTATATTACTTTATCTTACGGGCATGCGTGTGTGATTGTACGAATATTAAACGTGCATAATCTTGAGGTCTCTCTCTCTCTCTCTCTCTCTCTCTCTCTCTCTCTCTCTGACACACGCAGTAGATTGCCGTACATACAGTCACATTGGTAACCTTTCGCTGAGTTGGCAGGAATAAGATACAATCAGTCTATTTTTCAGTTGTCATCTAAAGTGAATACGGACATAAGGTCGCTGTTAAAGATGGTGATATATTTGACATAATACACAGGACACTCACACAAAATTTCCAGCACTATGTAAGACTTGCATTGCTGCAAATTGTGCATGCACCTAACGTTTTACGAAATTTTCGTAATGTAATATATACAAATGTGCTAACAGCAGCGGTCGCCCCGTCCACACTATTACCAGCCTCCACACACACACACACACACACACACACACACCAACTGGCGCAGTGGTAATACATTAGCCTGCCATCTAGTAGGACGGCGGTTCTCGCCTGAATCGGAGAGACAAGTTTCACTACCGGAGTGGGAGGTTACTGATCCTCTTGAGGAAGGGAATGGTTCTGTGCGTGTGTGAGGGTCACAGCTTTGCCCTAGATCGGACTATATGAGCTCTCAGCTCTCTTCCTGGAGGATAATGAGCTGACGATCACGCCAATTACTTTATCCTCACCTTCCCGGTGAATTACACACAGTCACCCAAACGCATTACATTTTGGCAGGCAGTTCTCCTCTCCGCCCACTCCTTCCACACACGCTAAGTGATAATATCACATACTTATTGTCCCATACAACTCACAGTTGAGGAGAATATAGCTGAATAATAATACTTTCTGGGAATTAGGTAGAAGTCCCATTACATTAAAACAAGAAGTGTTTCTCAACCCATCTATTCTATTCTACTGAGTTTCTGATAAACTTCATGCATCAGTCTAGTACAACGCGTTGTAACATTTGTTTGGATAAACAAATATTATTAACTGAACCAAGAGCAAAAAAACGTCACTGATGGAATGTCAATACCAATGACTATGTTGGGTTTGCACTAGGTGGGCAATGTTCTTGTAAACGAGTGCCTTCCAAACTGGGGAACGCGCCCCTCTTTGGGGTGTATGAGTTAGGGAGGAGTGACCTGAAGCCATCTTCTAAAAGTTGCTATTATACTGCTGTATGGTGCAGAAGCCTGGGGGTTAAGGAAGAATAAAGAAAAACAGCTGGAGAGGACAGAGATGAGAATGCTGCGATGGATGATGGAAGTGTCACGAGAGAAAGGAGGGGGGATGATAACATCAGAGCAGAGACAGTTGTGTCAGTGGAGAAGGCAAGAGACGCACGTTTGAGGTGGTATGGGCATGTGACCAGGTTGTGAAGGTGACATGGAGGAGTCAGGTGGAAGGGAGAAGAACAAGGGGAAGACAGAGGATTAGATGGAGAGATGGAATTGAGAA
>JAGKTI010031534.1:0-12112 GCA_018397915.1 Birgus latro
CGAATGAACGCTATGTATATGGATCGTGCTACAGGAATAGACACCCCAGCAGCATAATTAGTAAGCCACTTGAGAGGGAGAGGGAGGTGCGAGCTGGGAGCAGGGCAGTGAAATGGCGAGGGACAGGGTGACATGGAGGCGATTTGTTGTGGCCAGTGGCCACCCCTTACGCGATTAAGGCGTCTGGCAATAGATTGAATAATAATTGAAATACAGGAGTTAGGGGTTGGAGACACAGACAACATGACGGCCGGAGCAGACGACACCAGCACCCCAAACCCCCCCAGTACCACCGGGGGACTGCCGCTGACACAGAGCGGCTGGGAACAGGAACGGCGTACCTGTATCACTTCCCGGCGCCCCTCTTGCGCCCAGGTGGTGACCCGGAAAGGTAGCAGTCGCCGGCACCTAGTCTCCGGCCAGAACTCCACTCACAAAAACAAAAACAAAAAAAATCCACTCACCAGGTAAGGGGTGGAGTTTACAACTCCACGCAACGCCGCGGTATCGGCCACAGTCNCCACTCACAAAAAAAAAAAAAAAAAAAATCCACTCACCAGGTAAGGGGTGGAGTTTACAACTCCACGCAACGCCGCGTTATCAGCCACAGCCATACTGGGTACGGGGCAGAACCGGCCACAGTCCGTTCCCGAGTTGCATCCCCGCCACAGGGCCGCGGCACGGACGTGTTGGCCGGGCAGGACAGGCCATAAGTCATCCGTCTCCTGTAGGCATTCCCCCCAGAGTGGCGCCGCAGTACCGGCCATAAGCCGTACTGGGTATGAGGCAGGATCGCCCACAGTCCGTCCCTCTGCTACTAGTGCTCCCAGCTCACCGGTATGGGCCATTAGCCGCACCAGAGCTACCACCTCCTGTGCTCTTCCGACGTCGGCCATAAGTCACGTCGGGCCAGAGGTAGGGCAGGCCATTAGCCGCACTGAAGCTGTTGTCCCCTGGGCCACCCAGACATCGACCATAAGTCACGTCGGGCCAGAGGTAGGGCAGGCCATTAGCCGCACTGAAGCTGTTGTCCCCTGGGCCACCCAGACGTCGGCCATAAGTCACGTCNGTCCGCTTCTCTCCTACAGGAGGACCTGCAGCCAGAGAGGACCCTTCACCCGAGCCGTGGCAAGGCCTCACACGAGGTCTTGGTTCCCTGCAACTCCACCAGGGTGAACAGTGGCCGAAGCAGAGTCCCTGCAGACCCCGCAGCCAACGACGGGCCCTGTCCACTACTCCCCTGGCCCGAGGTTCCTGTGAGACGACTCTGTCGGCGATGCCGCTCTCTAGCAGTTGCCGCAGTCCAGCTGCCCCGGGTTCCAGTGTCCCGGGGTCCTCAGTTGCCCCGGGAGTTGCCCCAAATACCAGGGTGTGACTTACCTGTGGGCGAGGCCTCCCTGAGTCTCTCCCAGACCCGACGACAGGCCCGCCTTCTGGCTCTCTTTGGGCCAAGCCCCTAGCCCCACGACTACATGTGGGGCCCTGTCCAGGGGCGCGCCACTCTGCCCTTCCTCTGGACGGAGGAATCAACCTTGGGCCCACCAGTGGTAACAAAGTGAGTGGACTTTACATACGTGTGTGCTCTTTAGACCCAGATATTTGTGTTCATTAATTTATACCTTACGGGTGATCCCCTACAGTGTATTCTCGAGTTAAGTGACCAGGAACCCAGAGTATAAGATTGGACGAGCCTAATAGCTAAACGTGGCCTGACCTATATCCCGGGAAGAGTCCCGCATCTTGAACTGTCTTTGTGACCAGCAGAACATTAATATTGTGTCGGTTGTGCCATTCCATTGTTATTGACACTCTCCCTCCCCAACCCACAGGCACGCGAGTGAAACACCTCAGTGACCAACAGAAGGAGTACATGTTATTTCCATCGTGCCTCCCCTTTGTGCATTAAATCTCCACCCACCCCCGTGTCCAGGCACGTTAGTCAGGGTATACCAGAATATCGCAGTCCCCCCTGCCAGTGATCACTACGGGCAACTCTACCTGAGATAGACTTCCGGCCAACAGGTGTCTGTGACACAGGTGTTAACGTAACCCATATACAGTGCCATCCAGTGCTGTACGGGTTTAGGAAACTATAGTAAATTCATTCTAGTGTCTTAAATTATAGGTGTATTGTATGTGCCATAAGTGTTGGGTAAATAGTACCATACTTCTACCAGTCGGTATAGTGACAGATTCCATTTGTGTTAAGAGTTAACCCACCCCCGACCAACCCAGTGCAATATATTTGTGATGTACAATTGTCCTTGGGAAAATATCTGGAATACATGTGTGTAATACTTACTGCCTTGTTTTTGTGTCCAGTCCTACTCTTTAGAGTTACCTCCCAGTCTAGAATAGGGACCCGCTGTAGCCTGCGTATTTGAGGGCGAGAAGCCGACCCACAAATATGTAGCATAACTCTGGTGGTTAGCGGTTGTTCTTGACCCGGACGGTGAAAAAGGACTGGAAAACTTTTTTTTGAAAATGGCAGCCAAAACACATGTTCCCCTACCAAAATTTGACCCAGAACAATGCAACATCATGACTTACTTATATATGGTCAAGCCATTGCTTGACATTGGGTCTGAGGATGATAATCAGAAAGTAGCTGTCACTCTACCTTACCTGGGAAAGGCGGTATCTAGTATAGCACCAAAAATAGTCCCTGATCTCACATGGGCCAGATTTGCAAAAATAGTAACAGACGCTATTACCCCATCATTAGGGAAAATTGTCGCAGTTTCACAACTAGATGCCCTAAAATATGATGGTGATTTGGACAAAACGTTGGTCCAAGCTAGGCGACTTGTCACCGCCGTATACCCGGATGCTGAAATGAATACCCGGGATGAGCATATATTCAACACTCTCCTCAGAGTCCTTCCGGGCATGGTTAAGGAACATTTCACTATCCACGACCCGACAGGAAATTTGGACCGTGATGTCCAGCTCATTTGCCGCCTTCTCGCAGCACGCCCTGACATGCAACACATCGGGGTCGTGAGCCGGTTCCCAACGAAACCCTCCCCCACGTTCCCCCAACCCCTTCCAGCCCCAGCGCAAAGCACCTCCACCTCGGCTATCCCAAGAGCCCACCCCACCAGGAAGCAGCCGCCCCAGAAAGATAATACAAATCTTTTCACTATCAATCCGTGGGAATTCACAGCCTGTAACAGCCGCTGCCCATTTCACGACATACGTGAACAACTGAAGGCGGCACACAGAATGAGAGCCGACCCACCGAGGCGCCGCCCAATGTTGGCAGTAGATGAGGGCCCTGCGAACCCCGGACCCTCCCTTGTTGAGGAACCTGATGCCGGCTGCGAACCAGAGAAGGCTGATACCAACACAGCCCTCGAGCTGGCGTTGGATTTTTAGGACTGCCCCCGCACCTCCCCACGGTGGTGGGGGCCACCTCTACAAAGTACTGACCCCTGGTCTATGACAAGATGAAACTACAGGGGGTCATGGCAAGACTTCTGGTAGATAAGGGAGCCACCAGGTCCTGCCTGTACACACATTTCTACTCCCGCCATAAGAAGATTTTTGGCCCCCTTTTCCCCACTTCAGCCTGCCTCAGACGCGGGGGAAGGCCCCCTGCCAATTCGTGGGGAAACTCGGGCCCTACAAACCAAGACTCATCAACAAGCCTCCACATGTCATCCCTTCATCATTTTTGACTCGTCCTGCCGTACTTATGATGGTTACTTGGGATTGGACCTGCTCCAAAAACTCCACACGCACATAGACTGCCATGGGAGATGACTTCAGTTTTGACAGCCTCCCCAACAGCCCCAAGTCATTTGTACTTGCACACGACAAGACGACACCCCTCCCTCTTCTCCTGCCCCAGCCCTCCCCGGCCTCACTTTCCCTGTGACCGTCGCGTCTTCCCTCACCATTCCCCCTCACCATGAAGCTTGGCTACGGATCAAGAAGCCCACAGGGACCCATTCCCTATTTTCTGCAAGTGTCCCCACCGGGCCCCTCACTGCCTGCCTGATGTCGCCAACTTTCCTTCTGCCCCACTTTAACGCCGTCAGAGTGGCGAACCTGTCGGCTACATCCCTCACTCTGCCAAGAGGACTCCTGATCGGCAACCTAGAGGCAGCAGAGCCTTGCGACACCCCACCCCTAAAATCAAACCCCTCTCCCCTCCCTCCTTTACCTGACCACTTATCTCCCCATCAAGCCGAGACGCTACACCATCTACTACTGGAATACTAAGACCTTTTCTCGACCGGGCCCGCCGACTTGGGGCATACGACGTATCTAGTCCATGAAATTCATACCACCGGGCCCTCCATCCTGCAACCCTCCAGCCGGAAGAACCGACACCAACGGGCTGAAGAGGACAGGCAAGTTCGAGAAATGCTGGACGCCGTCATCATCACGCCCTCTACCAGCCCCTGGTCCTCCCCTGTTGTCCTGGTTCGGGAAAAAAGACGGCACTCAGCGATTCTGCATCGATTACTGCCGCCTGAATGATGTAACTACCAAAGATGCCACTCCTCTCCCCCGCATAGACGACTCCCTAGACTCCCTACATGGCTCCACCTGGTTCTCCATGCTGGACCTCCAGTCAGGATACTGGCAGGTCCCCGTCCACCCCCGAGATCAAGGGAAAACGGCTTTCTCCACAAGTAATGGGAAACTTTATCAGTATAATGTTCTTCCCTTTGGGCTATGCAACGCCCCGACCACCTTCTCCCGCCTCATGGAGTCCATCCTCAGCGGTCTGACCTGGGAAGTCTGCCTGGCGTACCTCAATGACGTTATTGATTTTAGCAAAATGTGGGCTGATCACCTGCACCGCCTCCGACAGGTGTTTCAGTGAATACGCCAGGCCGGGTTAAAACTCAAACCCACTAAATGTGTCCTAGCTGCCCACTCTGTCACTTTCCTAGCACACATTGTCTCGGGGAAAAGCATCTCCCCAGATCCCGACAAGTTAAAAGCCATCGCCGACCAGCCTCTTCCACAGGACGTCCACCAAGTCCGCGCCTTCTTGGGGCTTGCGTTGTATTACCGGCGGTTCATCAAAGGATTCACCGACCTTGCGAAACTGCTCCACGACCTCACTAAGAAAGGCGAGCCTTTCATCTGGAGCAACAACCGAGTCGCAGTGTTTCACTCCTTAAAGGAGAAGCTTGCTTCCTCCCCCAACGTCGCTTTCCCGAATTACGACCTCCCCTTCAGGTTGTACACCGACATCTCCCTGGTAGCCATAGGCGCCGTCCTGGCACAGGTCCAGGAAGGGCGCGAACACATCATTGCTTGCACCAGCCGCACCCTAAACCCTGCCGAACGAAATTATGCCGCTAACAAGCGTGAATGTTTGAGTATCATCTGGGCCCTCAACTACTTCAGAGCCTACCTATCTGGCACCAGGGTCACCATCATCACAGACCACCAATCCCTTCAGTGGCTCCAGCAATCAGCCACCCAGAACGCTCCCTCCACTGGCACGAAGCGCTCGAGGAGTATGATTACGAGGATTGCTTACCAGCCCGGGAAATTGCACACCAATGCCGACGCCCTCTCCCGTCTGCCAGTACGATTGCTCCTCCCTCAATCTGAGCTGATCCAGCACTGGCAGAATCGAGATCGGCCTCCCTGGATTCTCCAGCATCTATTCTCAAAACTCCACCTGCAAGGGGACCAACTCTTCACGCCATCGGGCCACATTGTCCTTGATCCGGACTCCGCCGTGGGCGTCCTCACCCACCTCCACTTGGACAGTGGAATCCACCTGGGTATGAAGAGGTTAACTCAGGTCTTCAGCAACCTCTATTGGGTATTGGGCCCCAACTCCACTACCCTTGCCCAGCGTGTCACTCAGGTGTGTCGAGCATGCTGCCTAGGGAAAGACATCACCCGTTCGGTGGGGCCTACCGGCAAGATCTCCGCCCATAAACCCTGGCAGCTTTTGTCTGCCGATGTTGTCGGACCCCTGCCACCTAGGTCCGGCTACCGATACATCGTCGCATTCGTCGACGTTTACTACAAGTTCCTGATTGCTTGTCCAGCTAAGGAACACACTGCCGTCGCCATAGCCGACACCCTCATGCGCCACGTCTTCCCCTACTTTGGCGTTCCCCAGGCCATTCACTCCGATAATGCCCCAGAGTTTACAGGACAAATATGGAAAGAACTATCCACCCTATTCGGGTTCTCCATTTCCCACTCCTCCCCCTACTGGCCCCAGGGAAATGGGGTATGCGAAAGGAGCCATCGGACCCTACTAAACCAAATCAGAACCCGAATCCAAAGTACCCAAGACCAAGAATGGCCTGCCCACGTCAAGATTGTCCAATGGGGAATGAACACCTGCCCCCGCGATGACAGCATCACCCCCCACGAGCAAGTGTTCAGAGAGGCGCCCCTCCTCCTCCCTCTCCGACAGTACCTCCAACCCCCCGCTCACTCCCCACCCATGGACCCCCTATTTCACCTGAAGCGTCGCCTACAACACCTGCATGCGCACCAGGACGCTCAAGCCGATTCCTCCCCTGCTAACCCCTACAAACCAGGTGACGAGGTCTTCGTTGCCCATCTTCCCACCCCCAATAAGGTTGCCCCTCGTTTTATGGGACCCTATACCGTCACTAGAGTCCCCGACCCCTTCCAGGTCGTCATCAACTGCAATGGAACCTCCTGCACCTACAGGAATTGCCCCGTCCGCCCCGCCCGGGACTCCCCAACCCCCGCTGCTCCCTCCTCAACCACCCGAGCAAGTTCAACACCGCCCGCTCCCCATGAAGAGCCTTTTCTTTATTATTCATCCCCATCCCCTTCCTCATCGGTTTCTACCGCCCCTCGCCGCTCGAAACTCCTGCACCACGCCCGCACACTACACTCACCCCACCACCACGCTCCCCCGCCACCGCCACGCCGCCCGCTCCATGAGCTCAGCACACACTTACCGGAAATTCCACACCGACTACCCCGCGCTCCGTGCCCAGCTTAACCCCTACCCCACCAACCATGGCAACCAACCACATCACGCCACCTCACACTCCGCTCGCCCCCGCTCCACCATCCCTTTCCCCGTCGCCGCCCATTCCACGACTAACCACCACCACTACCCGTTCCGGGCGTATCTCACGCCCACCTGCCCACTACACCTCAACCCCTACGCCCACCCCATCACCCAGTAATAGCCAACCGCCCACCCCACCCCCCAACACCACCCCCATAACCCTTCCTATGCCGCATCTCGCATGGAAAAACCCGCCCCACCGCACTCCCAGGGGAACACCGCCCCCACACTCCACCAGCAATATAAACCACGCAGGGCTACCTCTAGCCAGCATTCGCCTCCAAGACACCACCACCACCACCACTATGCGTGTCACGAGAATCACTTGGATCCCTACCTTCGGGCGACATCAACGCGTCAGAAGCACACAACCCCTGCCGTGACTTCTCCATCAGGCAAACCACCCTTCCACTCTGCGTGTTGCATACGCCCACCACCTGAACGCCAATATACCAACCGACCACTGGACTACCTTCCAAAGTCACCTCGGGCCTATCCACCAAATGGCCAACACCAACTTATACCACCTCCAGTCACGGGGGGGTGACTTTGTTACCGAGGAGGGTGGTGAAATACAGGAGTTAGGGGTTGGAGCCACAGACAACATGACGGCCGGAGCAGACGACACCAGCACCCCCAACCCCCCCAGTACCACCGGAGGACCGCCACTGACACAGAGCGACTGGGAACAGGAACGGCGCACCTGTGTCACTTCCCGGCGCCCCTCTTGTGCCCAGATGGTGACCCGGAAAGGTAGCAGTCGCCGGCACCTAGTCTCCGGCCAGAACTCCACTCACCAGGTAAGGGGTGGAGTTTACAACTCCATGCAATGCCGCGGTATCGGCCACAGTCATACCTGGTATGGGGCAGAACTGGCCACAGTCCGTTCCCCAGTTGCATCCACGCCACAGGGCCGCGGCACGGACGCGTGTCGGCCGGGCAGGACTGGCCATAAGTCGTCCGTCTCCTGTAGGCGTTCCCCCCAGAGTGGCGCTGCAGTATCGGCCATAAGCCGTGCTGGGTACGAGGCAGGATCACCCACAGTCTGTCCCTCTGCTACTAGTGCTCTCAGCTCACCGGTATGGGCCATTAGCCGTACCAGAGCTACCACCTCCTGTGCCCCTCTGATGTCAGCCATAAGTCACGTCAGGCCAGAGGTAGGGCAGGCCATTAGCCGCATTGAAGCTGTTGTCTGCTGGGCCACCCAGACATCGGCCGTAAGTCACGTCAGGCCAGAGGCAGAGCAGGCCACTAGCCGCCTTGAAGCTGATGTCCCCTGTGCTACTACGACGTTGGCCATTACTCACGTCGGGCCGGGTGTAAAGGAGGCCACAGACCGCTTCTCTCCTACAGGAGGACCTGCAGCCAGAGAGGACCCTTCACCCGAGCCGTGGCAAGGCCTTACACGGGGTCTTGGTTCCCTGCAACTCCACCAGGGTGAACAGTGGCCGAAGCAGAGTCCCTGCAGACTCCGCAGCCAACAACGGGCCCTGTCCACTACTCCCCTGGCCCGAGGTTCCCGTGAGACGACCCTGTCGGTGACGCCGCCCTCTAGCAGTTGCCGCAGTTCAGCCGCCCCGGGTTCCAGTGCCCCGGGGTCCTCACTTGCCCCGGGAGTTGCCCCGAACACCAGGGCGCGACTCACCTGTGGAAAAGGCCTCCCTGAGTCTGTCCCAGACCCGACGACAGGCCCGCCTTCTGGCTCTCTTTGGGCCAAGCCCCTAGCCCCACAACTACGTGTGGGGGCCCTGTCCAGGGGTGCATCACTCTGCCCTTCCTCCGGACGGAGGAATCAACCTAGGGCCCACCAGTGGTAACAAAGTGAGTGGAGTTTACATATGTGTGTGCCCTTTCGACCCAGATATTTGTGTGCATTAATGTATACCTTATGAGTGATCCCTTACAGTGTATTCTCGAGTTAAGTGACCAGGAACCCAGTGTATAAGATAGGACGAGCCTAATAACTAAACGTGGCCTGACCTATATCCCGGGTAGAGTCCCGCGTCTCGAACTGTCTTCATGACCAGCAGAACATTAATATTGTGTCAGTTGTGCCATTCCCTTGTTATTGACACTCTCCCTCCCCAACCCACAGGCAAGCGAGTGAAACACCTCAGTGATCAACAGAAGGAGTACATGTTATTTCCATCGTGCCTCCCCTTTGTGCATTAAATCTCGACCCACCCCCGTGTCCAGGCACGTTAGTCAGGGTATACCAGAATATCGCAGTACCCCCTGCCAGTGATCACTACGGGCAACTCTACCTGAGATAGACTTCTGGCCAACAGGTGTCTGTGACACAGGTGTTAACGTAACTCATATACAGTGGCGTCCAGTGCTATACGGGTTTAGGAAATTATAGTAAATTCATTCCTGTGTCTTAAATTATAGGTGTATTGTATGAGCCATAAGTGTTGGGTAAATAGTACCATACTTCTACCAGTCGGTATAGTGACAGATTCCATTTGTGTTAAGAGTTAACCCACCCCCGACCAACCCAGCGTAATATATTTGTGATGTACAATTGTCCTTGGGAAAATATCTGGAATACATGTGTGTAATACTTACTGCCTTGTTTTTGTGTCCAGTCCTACTCTTTAGAGTTACCTCCCAGTCTAGAATAGGGACTCGCTGTAGCCTGCGTATTTGAGGGCGAGAAACCGACCCACAAATACGTAGCATAACAATTTTTGTGTCCTGTCCTCCCCCTGGTATACTGACCCGTTCTTGGGAAAGAACCCCACCATAAGTCTGTGTACTCGAGGTACGAGAAGTCGGCCCTCAGAGACGTGACAAGTTAAGCTTCCACCACTCACTCACGTATCTGAGGGACAAGTAGTTGAACTTCAAAAACCTAGCATAACACTGGTGGCTAGGGGTGGTTCTTGATCCGGTCAGTAGGTAAAGGAGGAAAGGGAATTTTTCAAAATGGCGGCCAAACCCCACGTACCACTACTAAAGTTCTACCCAGAGCAATGTGACATCACCACGTACTTGGAAATGGTCAAGCCATTATTAGACACTGGCTTCAACAGTAATAAACAGAAAATAGCTGTCACTCTGCTGCACCTGGGAAAAGCGGTAGCAAATATCACACTTAAGATCGTCCCTGACCTCGCATGGCCTAGATTCGTGAAAACTGTGAAGGAGGCCATCACCCCCTCATTAGGGACAGTTGCAGCCATATCACAACTGGACTCCCTGACATATGATGGTAGCTTGGACAATACAATGATCCAGGCAAGACGGCTCGTCACTGCCACGTACCTGGACGCCAAAGCAGAAACCTTGGACCAGCACCTATACAATACCCTCCTGAGAATACTTCTGGGCACAGTAAAGGAACACTTTACCATACACGACCCATCAGGACACCTGGACCGAGACATCCAGTTAATTTGACGTCTCCTCACAACACGCCCCACCACATGACACATCGGGGTCGTGAGTAAATTCCCCACCAGACCACCCCCACCTCTCCTTAAACAACAACCATCCTCATCATGAACCGTCCCTACAGCCAGTCCCACCATCCCCAGGGCCCATCCCACAAAGAAGCGACCTCCTCAAAAAGAAAACACGAACCTGATCACCATTAACCTGTGGGAGTTTTCTGCATGTAGTAACTGCTGCCCCTTACATGACATCCGCGAACGGCTGAAAGTGTCCTGAAGGATTGCCAACCCACAAGTACACCGCCAGGTATCCGCCGTTGACAAGGACACCACTAGCCCTGACCCTCCCCCCACCAACAACCTCGTCCCTGACTCAGAGGAAGGCAGTGAAATCTCTGAAGAGGTGTTCGATATGGAACTGGATTTTTAGGCCTGCCCCCACAATCCCCCAACGGTGGTGGGGGCCACGTCACAGAAGTACCGCGCCCACTCTAAAATAAAATGAGACTGTAGCACCTGTCGAGCAGGGCAGTACTCCCAAGGTGGATGGAAAGCTGATGACAGGGAGAGCTGGAGCTCCTGTTTCATCAGCCCTCAGGACCAGTTCCTAACCATCCCCCTTTGCTGAACTTTTTCAGTATCTCACTAACACAGAGAGTAGGCCACCATGCTCTCCAGTATTAGTTTCTCTAACTGTCAACACCAAACTACATGCATGTTGCACACTACACTTCTTTTTCAAAACTGACAAAAATGGCATCGAAACACCCAGCCTCGGAGTCCCCAAAAGGGGGGGGGAACATAAATGCCCCCATCAACCGCCCCTCTCCCGGTGACGACTCTAGCAGCTGCCTGGAACCACTGTCTGACTCACTCCTTCTTCATTTCTGTAACATTTGCGACCAACTTTCGCTCTGTTGAGCACCACTTCTTCTCCTCTAAACCTCACCTTCTCTTCCTCCCTGAGACTCAGCTGTCTGAGGCAACTGACAGCAAACCCTTTTCTGTATCCTCCTACTTTCTCTATTCTCATTTCAAACCCAAAGGTGGCTGTTGCGTATATGTACGCAGCGATCTATATCTTGCTCTCGTGTTCCTGAACATGATTCTTCTGAATTCTCTACTTTCTGGGTTAGGCTCTTCTGTCATTCTCTGACTAAATATATCTGTGCTGTTTACTTATCTCCTAATGCTGCTGACTATCAAAAATTCTTTGACTGTCTTACTTCCACAGTGGAACACATTCTATCCATTTCTCCTTTCTCTGAAATCTCCATTTTAGGAGATTTCAATGTTTACCATCACCGTTGGCTCTCTTCTCCTTTCACTGATCCACCTGGTGAACAAGCCTACATCTTTTCTATCCTTAATGACCTAGAGCACTTTGTACAGCACCCTACCCGTATCCCTGACCGCCTTGGAGAGAGTTCCAACATACTTGACCTCTTCCTAACAACTAATCCTTCTGCTTACACTGTTAATCTTTTCTCTCCATTGGGCTCCTCCGATCATAACCTTACTACTTTAACCTGTCCTATCGCTCCGGTACGGTCTGTGGACCCTCCAAAGAAACGCCGTTTGTGGCACTTTGGAGCTGCAGATTGGGAGGCTCTCAGGCAGTACTTCTTTGATTTTTCTTGGAATGATTACTGCTTCCATAGCCGGGAGCCATCTG
>JAGKTI010031536.1:0-12111 GCA_018397915.1 Birgus latro
ACACAACCCCCTCATAGAGCATTCCGCCCCCTTACTGCACGAACACAACGTGATTATTGCAAGCAAGGTGATGCGTGCATGTGTACTTATAATCATCCACCTGTGTGCCACTTATCTTTCCAACATTTGAAATGAAAACCCCTTCTCTTTGAACTCCGGAAGCCGCATTACCCACATTGGAACCGATATATATCATCGCACACACTGGTGGGTTGTGTGTTGTAAAAAGGCAACCCACCCACCCAGTCATCCCCAATTCCCCAAAACCCCACTAGCAGCAAAGGGACCTGGGGCCGCGCTACACGACAGCAAAACAGCAACTAATTCAGAATGAAATGTTTAAAGTTTATTTTTACGATGCAGACTTTTCGCTCACTGACTTCAAGCGTAAGACTTTAATCTCCTCCGTTTGATTTGGCGCTGATTTTCTAAGTGCATACTGGTACTTAGTGTTCTAACTTCCACGCGGGGGAATCGATAGGGCCACGGTTCGTAAACAACTAGTAACACCGACACTGCAGGGTCGACTGGTGTGGGTGATTGAAACGGAAATCATAGCAACAATATACACGAGTACCTGAAACAACTGGCCAAGCCGCTGGATGCAAAAACCCTGTCCACTGTGCATCAAATACTGTACAAGACAATAACATTCAAGTCCAATAATCATGTGCATAATTCACTGGGGTGTCTTCTAGGTGGCTGAGAAGGCTTGCTAAGAAATAATGTTAGGAAATCGCCCCAGCCACAAAGAAGACAAGCCACTTTGACTGAACTAACACCAGACATTGTTCAACTGAGAGAAACACTGGACCAGCAGGCAAAGGCAGCAAAAATAACAGGGGCAACCTTTCTATCACAAAATTCTTGTAGTATATCTAGCTAGCTAACACTTGCTGCAATCTATTTACTAGCTTTGTGTATCTGTGTACTTTATGCTGGCTGAGAACACAGCTTAGCAAGGAAACATGCTAATCATGAAGTGCAATGGCAAGGTTTCAAAACTATCTGCTAGTGGTATACCTGGGGAATTTACTTACTGTACTCTTGTTACTCTAAAATGGCATAAAATAAGCATCAAGCAGAATGCTAGTCATGAAACACTACTAGTAGTGTTATTCTACCACTGACATATATGAAAAAATCTGGTGAATGGACAAATCCAGGGCCAAGTTAAGGTGCAAGATGTATGATAATTGTGTACAGACTAATATAAATCAGTTAAAAATAAAGATCATTATTATCCTTAGACCCCAATGCATCCCTCTCAGTTGAATAAAACCATCTGGTGTTAGTTGGAATAAAGACAGTCGCTCTCCCACTTACGAGCATCTGAGCTGAGAACTATTATTGTTGAGATTAAACACTTACCAGCTTGAGATTTCATTAGGCTTTGTGGCTGCCAGCCTGACAGTGCCAAGGACTGACTCCTGGTACTTATCCTATCCTATCATCATCGTCATCGTTGTCGTCATCGTCATAGTCGTTGATTGGCAAGTAAAATCAGTACCTACATTAAGTTAACTGGCCTTATATACCCTAGTGGCGGAATGATCCAGTTATGAAGCCTACCACTGCCACTGATCATAGTGATCAGCATCAGTCCTAACACCTTTTCCCACCCAACGATGGGGTGAGGAAATATTAAAATATCGTAAGTAGGGGAGCAACTGTTATACTCTGTCCATTTCAACTTGGCTTAAAAGTGATCTGGAAAGGATGCTATGCTCTGCTTCTGGCCTATGAGGATTTGGCTCCCAAAGACAAAACTCTCCGCCAAGTCAAGGTGGACGAACCAAAATATTTCGAACTCACATTTCAGAAGGGTGGTAGTAGGTAATTGTAGGAGGAGCTGAGGACTGATGGCATAGGGGATCCTCTTGACAGTGGTCTGAGATATTTCACTATTATTAACACTGAACCAACACCACCAACCTAATAGGCACACACTCGCTGGTGCAGTGGTAACGTTCTCGCTTGCCATCTGGTAGACAGGAGTTCGCGCCTCGCTCAGGTTGCGAAAAGTTTCACTGATGAAGTGGGTGCTTACTGTCCCCCTTGAGCAAGGGGATGGGTGTGTGCGTGTGTGAAGGTCACAGCCTTGCCCATAGATTGGACTATATGAGCTCTCAGCTCCCTTCCGGGAGGGTAAAAGCTGCCGATCACTACCATCAAGTGATCCTGACCGAGCCGGTGAGGCAGTGGCAGCACCAACACAGCTTCACGAACAGGAACAGCGTCGACCACAGCTGTACGACTGGCACAGTGGTCCCTGAAAATATGGTAACCAAGATTTTAGGAGATGATCTCAGGTGTGTAGATAATTTAACCTATGACATAACTGATATTTGATGCTGGTTGAAAATTTAACCCAAAAACCCCGCCAACACCTTCCAGTTAAATGAGTCTTGTCTACCCTTGTCATGTACTCCTCCCTACAAAACTCATCCTCTCACCTTTTATCTATTTTATCTACTCCAATCATCTTTAATCTATTCATCATCTTTTATCTACACAGTAAAAAATTAAATACTAAAATGTGATACTGCTCTCTGTTTTTAATATATCTACACTATCTATCTGTCTATCTATTGCCAGACTAATCCTGTAAGGGGTGGCCACAAACAAATCACCTCCATGTCCCCCTGTCCCCTGCTATTTCACTGCCCTGCTCTCAGCTCACACTCCCTCTCTTTCATATACCTCTCCTCCTTCCTCCTCTTTGAAAAATATAGTACACACTTGAAAAATATAGTACACGTTAGTCCTTTCCTTCCAAACCTTGATTAACAAAAGTATCTGGTTGGCAGCACGAACAATATCACCTGGGGACAGCAAGATTTAATTACATGGCGGTAAGAGTTTGCTGTAAGAGTTTGCAGTATGTATTTAATAATAATAATAATAATTCATTCATTCATTATCCAATCCTATGTCGCCCAAAAGAGAAGCGTAGGAGCCCGGGACTAGGAAAGTTGGTGCTGACATTTAAGATGAGAGTGACCAGCCTCGCTCATCCCTGAGTGGCATTATGTGAGCAATAAACCCCAACCACCCCTTGGATATAAACTTTCTCCTGCTCAATCCGATTGGAGCGCCGTAATTATCCACTAAACCACCAGGCGCCAAAATTTGGTTATATGGTTACCACCCAGCGCAGTAAATGGTTTCCTGGTGTACAGGAAACCATTTGGCTTGTCACTCAGTGTAAAGTCACCCACAGGCAGAAGGATGAGGAAAGAATGAAGGCAATAAAGACAGAAGAGGGAGTGTAAAGTCACCCGTAGCCAGAAGGACAAGGAAAGAATGAAGGAAAGAAAGACAGAAGAGGATTGAAGGAAAGAAGGATGGAGGAGAGGAAAGGGCAGACACCTGAGAGCAGCACTACATCGAGTGAGTGGATGGTGAGTGCCACAAAATAATAATAAAAATGCAGTGGTCCAGTCTGCAGTCCACATACAGTATACACATTAAAGGAGACATAAACATTTCACGTGCTGAATTAATCTGCCTTTTAATACAAAGAATTAAAGAAATCAGACTATATCACACTGCAGGGGCTGTTGCTGCTGTTGATCAATCCTGGTCTGTCTAGATGAGCAGACCCATCAACTGCCCTTCCCATGCACTGAGTCTGTATTCCCTTGCGGCTGACGGCAGGCAATTGTGTGGAGGTTTAGTTCCTGGATGGATGTCACATATGCATCTCTCCACCCAGTTAACAGCGGCACCATAGTTGGCTACACTTCACCCTGTACAATGGTTACCACCCAGAGGTGTAATGTGTTCCTGGGTTACAGGAAACCATTAGGCTTGTCACTCAGTACAGAGTCACCTCATGTGAAATCAAGAGTACATTCAAGTCTTGTCCTTCCTCTCAACTCCTCCCTCGTAAACCTAGACTCCCCAGGCGACACACTACACATCCATCTAATCACTGTCATCTGTATGTCTGAGCCAATGAACATCCTCTTCCTTTACTGCCCAGGTCTCACTACCAAACACCACTACACTCCTAACACATGCCCAAGATGAATAAAATTTCCTGACCAGCACATACACAACCTATCAGATTACAAGGTCCAATACTAGACTTATTTTACTTAGCCTAAGGTGCCTCATGTGGTGGCACTGATGTGAGTGGCTGGTGGAGCTGCCCTGTTATAATAACATCCCTCAACATCTTCCCTGATCCCCTGCATGGAGGATGATGGGAAAAATATATGTTCATCCTTGGTTTGTATAAATCCACCAACTGTGAAAATTAAAAAAAAAAAAAAAGAACTGATGCTAAAGAGGGATGGCTTCACCTGGTGGCTCTAATATACAACCTCCCTCAACCCCCTATTTCAAAAAAGGAGGATGGTGGACTGCAGGAGAAGAGCAACATCAGCCTGCAGTCCACCAGATCCATACCCAGCTGGGCCTGAAGCCATAACAAGAAAGAGGCATCACATCCACACACCTACCACAATCTACAGCGCAGGTGGTGGAGTTAACTTCCACTACAGTTTCAAGTTTGCTGTGGATTCTTCTCTTTGCCCCCTTCTCTCTAGGCAGCTTCCACGGTTGACAATCAACTCACGCACCTGAAAATTATATTACACATCAGTCCTTTTCTTCTGAACATTATTACCTGGTAGTAACTGTATTTGGTGGCATCAAGAACATCATTTGGGGATTATTATCATTATTTTTTTTAATGCACAGAAGGAGCACAAGGTTACAAGCCCCCAGGTTGCTCTCTCCAAGAAAATATAAAAACATGATAACAGACAGCCAAATTCAAGACCCAATCATTTCAAGATGCCTGGACACACTGCATTTAAAACACTAAAGATCACAGGCAGTAGGAAATACAAAGTTCCAGAGTTGACCAGTTGCACACATGAAGTACTGGAAGGAATGGTTAACTCTTGCATTAGAGAGTTTACTTATTAGAGTGAAAAAAATGTCACCACAGACTGAATTAATGTGCCTTTCAATACAAATAGAGGAATCAGACTTAACCATATTCAGGGCCAGGACCAGCATTCTCTCACACACACATGTGTGTGTCCATCCACACACCCACACCTACACCCACACAAAGGGGTGATTCCTGACAGTTACCCCTTGATACACTTCAAGCATAGACAAACAAATACCCATTTACTTTATTTATTTTAATCATAAGGGAACAATGATATAGGAAGGTGCAAGTGTAATAAGATTAAATTATTTCAATTCATTTATAAAGGCTCCACCCTGCTTGATCTCTAACAGCCTCCCTATTCAGCCCCTTATCCCTGAGCTCACACTCTATGACCTTATCCCAGGTAATTTTTGGTCTGCCTCTCACAACTCTATCCCAGATGTTCACACTTCTCCCTTTCCACACCCAACTGCCACCCTTCATCCTCTCCATATTCCCAAATCACCTCAATCTACCCCTCCTTATCACAATACACTCCAGTCCCATCCTTCCTCTCAACTCTTCATTCACATCTCTAATCACCACACCCAGTTGTCATCCTCCATCCTCTCTGTGGATATGTGAAGTGATATACTTATATCTTAACACATGTATGTAAACCATGTATTGTATACCGTACCACATATATTTACCCATGCCTCATGTACTTAACCATGTAACCGTTTCTACTTCTCCTTTGTGAAGCTTACATACCCTGCAGATGTGGCAACCTTGTAATTGTATATGGCAACATTGTAAGTCCACCAATGTATGTATGATGGCTAGCCAGTGCTCTCTTGGTAGGGGGCGGGTCAAGGTCTCGCTTTGCGCCTGTCTGTTCTCAATAAACCCAGAGACTAAAGAACCTACAGATTTTGCTTCAGTCCTTCGGTGACAGTGGACATGCAACATACACTCTCCTCATGCCCAAACCATCTCAATCTATCAATCCTCATCACAACAATGTTTTCATTTACATATTTATATCCTAACTCCTGTTGCAACAATAAAAAACTTACATGATGAAAATAACAAATCCCTAATTACAGTATACTGTATATGACATGGTGGGCATAGAAAAGTTGAGAAAAAAATAACCACTTCTATATTTCTACCTTAGTAAGTGCAGAACTATCTATCTGGTATCTCCTTGCTGGGTATTATTCAGCCAACTACTGAGGGTGTTTATACATCAGGATTTCTTTTTTCAGTAACCTAAACCCTAAAACTTTGCACACACACACACAATCATTTGTTCA
Organism: Birgus latro; assembly: GCA_018397915.1. Classification (NCBI taxonomy): domain Eukaryota; kingdom Metazoa; phylum Arthropoda; class Malacostraca; order Decapoda; family Coenobitidae; genus Birgus; species Birgus latro. The sequence continues at coordinate 6,214 of JAGKTI010031536.1, forward strand.
ACACTGTATGGTTACATTAGTCCTTAGCAATGCCTATCTACCTATCTGTTGCAAGATGCCTTAATCCCATAAGGGTGACCACAAACAAATCTCCATATTGCCCTGTCCTCTGCTATTTGGCTGACCTCCCTCCAACTCAACATCCACTCTCAAATCTCTCCCCACTCCATCCCTCTATCTCATCCTTGGTCTGCCCATCCACCTGGCTCACACAAACAAATCTCCATGTTGCCCTGTCCTCTGCTGTTTGGTTTACCCTTCTTGAAATACAGTAGTTAGGGGTTGGAGCCGCAGACGACGCGACGGCCAGTGCAGACGACACCAGCACCCCCAACCCCCTCAATACCACCAGGGGGCCGCCGCTGACACGGAGTGGCTGGGAACAGGAATGGCGCACCTGTATCACTTCCTGGCACCCATCTTGCTCCCAGGTGGTGACCTGGAAAGGTAGCAGTCGCCGGCACCTAGTCTCCGGCCGAAATTCCACTCACCAGGTAAGGGGTGGAGTTTACAACTCCACGCAACGCCGCGGTATCGGCCACAGTCATACTGGGTATGGGGCAGAGCCGGCCACAGTCCGTTCCCCAGTTGCATCCCCGCTACAGGGCCGCGACACGGACGCGTGTCAGCCGGGCAGGACAGGCCATAAGTTGTCCGACTCCTGTAGTCGTTCCCCCCCCGAGTAGCGCCGCAGTACTGGCCACAAGCCGTACTGGGTACGAGGCAGGATCGGCCACAGTCCGTCCCTCTGCTACTAGTCCTCTCAGCTCCCCGGTACAGGCCATTAGCCGCACCAGAGCTACAACCTCCTGTGCCACTACGACGTCGGCCACTAGTCATGTCAGGCCAGAGGTAGAGCAGGCCACTAGCCGCACTGAAGCTGTTGTCCCCTGTGCCACCACAACGTTGGCCATTAGTCACGTCAGGCCAGAGGCAGAGCAGGCCACTAGCTGCATTAAAGCTGATGTCCCCTGTGATGCCACGACGTTGGCCATTAGTCACGTCAGGTCAGATGTAGAGCAGGCCACAGTCTGCTTCTCTCCAACAGGAGGACCTGCAGCCAGAGAGGACCCCTCCCCCGAGCCATGGCAAGGCCTCACTCAAGGCCTTGGTTCCCTGCAACTCTACAAGGGTGAACAGCGGCCGAAGCAGAGCCCCCGCAGACCCCACAGGTGACGTCGGGCCCTGTCTACTACTCCCCTGGCCCGAGGTCCTTATGTGATGACCCTGTCGGCAACGCCGCCCTCCAGCCGTTGCCGCAGTCCAGCCGCCCCGGGTTCCAGTACCCTGGGTCCTCAGTTGCCCCGAACACCGGGGTGCGACTTACCTGTGGGCGAGGCCTCCCTGAATCTCCCCCAGACTCGACGACAGGCCCGTCTCCTGGCTCTCTTCGGGCCGAGCCCCTAGTCCCACGACTACGTGTGAGGCCCTGTCCAGGGGCGCGTCACTCTGCCCTTCCTCCGGACAGAGGAATCAACCTAGGGCCCACCAGTGGTAATGAAGTGAGATGACTTTACCTATGTGTGTGCTTTCTCAACCCAGATATATGTGTGCATTAACTTATACCATACGAGTGATTCCCTACAGTGTATTCTCGAGCTAAGAGACCAGGAATCCAAAGTATAAGATTGGACGAGCCTAATAGCTAACCTTGGCCTAACTTATATCCCGAGTAGAGTCCCGCGTCCCCCCCAGTGAACGAAATGCCATTGTGACCAACAGAACAATAATACTGAGTCGGTTGTGCCATTCCCTTGTTATTGAAACTCTCCCTCCCCAACCCACAGGCACACGAGTGAAACACCTCAGTGGCCAACAGAAGGAATATATATAATTTCCATCATGCCTTCCCCTCGTGCATTAAACCTCCACCCACCCCAGTGCCTGGGCACGATAGTTAGGGTATGCCAGAATACCATAGTCCCCCTGTCAGTGATCACTACGTGGCGGACTCTACCTGATATAGACTTCCGGCCGACAGATGTCTATGACACAGGTGTTAACGTAACTTATATACAGTGCCGTCCAGTGCTATACGGGTTTGGGAAATTGTAGTAAATTCATTCCTGTGTCATAAATCATAAGTGTACTTTATGTGCCATAAGTGTTGGGTAAATAATACCATACGTCTACCAGTCGGTATAGTGACAGACTTCCCGTCAAGTAAAACCTTGTGTTAAGCGTTAACCCATCCCTGACCAACCCAGTTTGTAATATATTTGCTGATGTACTATTGTCCCTGGGAAGATATCTGGAATACATGTGTGTAATACTTACTGCCTTGTTTTTGTGTCCAGTCCTACTCTTTAGAGTTACCAACCCGGTCTAGAATAGGGACCCGCTGTAGCCTGCGTATTTGAGGGCGAGAAACTGACCCACAAATACGTAGCATAACAGTAGGCCCATGGCCTTTGGTTCCTTATTCCTTGCATAAAAAAAAAAAAAAAAAATATTGAGAAGAGCTGCATGTGGGGAGCCTCACCACATATGAGAGTTGTATTCCAGACAGGGGTGAATAACCCGTGTACAAGGGGTAGAGAAAGTTCGGAGTCGAAAGTGAAGCTTAACCTTACCTTGTGACACCCTATGGAGATCTCAGCCTCAGTTACGCTGCATCACTGTGTTCTTGCATACACTCTAGCCTGTTGTAGTGGGGCTAGGTGCAGTATGCAGCAATAGTGTGTCCCCGATCTTCTACAGGGAGGTGTCCAATTTCGGCTTGTGTAGGTGTCTGTGAAATATCTAGGTAGAGTGTTCCTGCTTGAGCACTGTTATAATGAAACTGCTTTGTTTTGGCTCCTTTGATGTGCCAAGATTTTCCCCTCTTGCTATGGTACTTTTATTCATGCTTGGGTTGTACCAGACTCCTCCGTAGGGTAAACATGCTGGTCTCATGCCTGGTGAAAGGATACAAGTCAAGGGTGAGAGAAGTGGAAGAGTGAAAAAGAGTTATCTGAGAGAAGCATGTGGAATTATAGGGAAAAACAATGACAAATGATGAAGGTGACAAGCACTGTGGACGTGACTGAAAATGTTACAAGAAATACTCTGTGATGGTCCAATCATGTGGAGAATAGAGAAGAGACTGACTAGGAGAGTATGAGTGAGGTGGAAAGGGAAACTAAGCCTAAAATGGTGGGATGGAGTGGACAGAGCTATCAGAGGAGCTGAGAGTTGGTGGTAGGTTAGTCAAATGACAGACGACAGAGCGCCATGGAGGTGATTTGTCTGTGGCCACTTTTGGGGGATTAACGTGTCTGGTAAGTTATACAGATAGACAGATAGGTAGATAAACAGACAAAGTCAATGAGCATCTACTGGTGCTGCATGACTTCCTGTAAATGTATGTTACCATGACCTCAATCTTGGCTTTAAACAAAAAATAAATAAATAAAAACTAAATAAAGCCATATGAGTGAGCCACCTTACATTCTGCAACTGTGTATTTGTTTCCCACCTTACATTCTGCAACTGTGTATTTGTTTCAGAGGTGTACATTAGTGATTATTTAGTGCACAGCTTCTCCCTTTCCTATAAAAACTCTAATGCTTGATCTTTTTACAAACAGTTCCCTACCTTTCTTCCTGCCTCCCTCCCTTGCTGGATGTAGAGGGTGGGAGACAGCCTTAATCCTGTCTATTCTTTTCTCAAATGTTTTTTTTAAATCTTTGTAGCCTCACATCCAGTCTTTCTCTCTCACCAGATAACCTTAATATGTGTGGCAATTGGCCCCCTGTTATTCCTGCTTCATGTGAATGCCTGAATAAACTTACTGATAATTCCTCACTTAACTCTCCATTCACTCACAGATGTACAGCAGCTGCCCAATCATAGGATTTCACCACAACCTGACAATCCATTCATTAGGACTGATTTCTCACAGTCCACTTTTACTATCACCCATGGAACTCTTTCAAATCTCCAAATTCACAACCATCATTCATTCACCTGATGTAGTCCTCCCTACTTCTTCCTTGCCCTTCCTCATTCAATGTGTGTGTCCTCTCTTCCTGTTTCTCCCTTACCATCCTGTCACATTTTATTACTTTTCCAGTTCAGGTGGCTCTACACTAAGTGACAAGCCTAATGGTTTCCTGTAGCTGAGGAAATTGTTGACGATGCAACCAGATGACGGGGTGATGTGCAGCCTGCTATGGTGACCGTCAACTGGGTGGACGGACGCACATCCAGAAACCAAGCCTCCATATTATTCCGTGCCTCGCTGTGGTCTGGCACTGTTCGCTGCGTGGGAACATCAATTCACTGTGCAGGATGGCAATTCACTGTGCAGGATGGCCCTGCAGGAGCAGCTACTTGCCTGCAGTTGATGGGTCTGCTCACCCAGACAACTGGGATTGATCAACAACAGTTGTTTTTAAAGTTTCTCCTGAAGCTACTGGGCAATGAATATTCCTTTATACTCACCTTCTCCCTTACCATGTTCTCACTGACACTTTCCATAACATCAAGTGTCTGATCTAACAGCTTCAACACTATGTACACACAAACAAAAATGCAGCTTTACACAGGTGACTGACAATGTCACAGTGAGCCTTGCTGATGTTCACATTCTGAGTGATGGTTAATATCACAAGCTGCATAAACCTCATGCTTAGGTAAACAGTCCTGAATGATGGTTTATATCAAAAGCTGCATAAACCTCATGCTTCTTGAGGTGTGTGTACAGTCAAAAACAAAGTCGTGTCACGGTTTTGTCCGAAGATTAAGTGCAACACATGAAACATTTTGAAATCTCTACCACAGTTACATGTTCCTGGTTGACTAGCCTGACTTCCTCAAGCTTCGTATCTGCTGCTGATGGGATGAAATTCCAGTCTTAACATCGACTCGCAAGAACAGTGTACTGAGTCTGAACTTCACATGAGAGACAAAATGCCAACGGTGGCGATGATCACCTGAAATTTCATCCTACATCATACCACAAAACGTCAACCAGACCTACTATACCATGGTATGGAAAGGTATTCATCCAACTAACAGCAATATGAGAGGTGGCATGATCTTTTATTTACGGCAAACTGATCATGAACAGAAAGCTCAACATTTGGTAGAAGTGTAACCATAGAAAGGTGGAGTAGGATTTCAGGAGGAAGGCACAACGAAGAACCGTCATCGTTCAGGCCATCCTTGTCTTACCACACCAAGACCAGGAAAAAATCACAATGGTGGAAGCAGCACCCGCAAGTAGTGCTTTAGCCGTATGAAACAAAATGAACCTACAATGAAGCACACGAACAGTTGGGCGCAGACTTCGGTCGTCTGGTTTATGTGTTCGAACTCGTCTGTGGGATTCAGCTTGCCAGCCACTTTAAAAGAAAAAAAAAATCAATTATCACAATAGAGTCTCTTCTCCTGTGTTGAATTCTATGGTGAATTTTGTTTTACAGCAATGTTAAATAATGTCCCAGATCATAATTATCACCTTGATTAGCTAATTTACAGTTAATAGAGATGGAGAGCTGACTTCCAAAGATCTATTGTAATGTTGCGAATGTGGTCATAAAAAATACGAGATGAGAAATGCTTCGGAAATACTAAATAAAAAAAACAGTCAGAAAGATTCAATAATTATGTAGATTAGTTTCATTACAAAAAAATTATATGCTGGCATACGCATGCCGGTCACTTGGAGCAAATGGCAACTCAAGTCAGTGCTACCAACCAGTCGTTCAACACAAAGCACACCGCTCCAAAACTATGGTCTTTCAGCAGATATTTTCACCAAATTTCACGACACGACTTTTGTCTTTGACTGTACACTCATCCATTCTCCCTAATCAGTGATGGTGGGCCTTGCACTGGCTCAACACTACCAAGCCCCTCCATGTTCCAGTCAAATACCCCATTCACTTTGGAACTCTCCTCCCCAGATTAGTT
>JAGKTI010031537.1:0-12111 GCA_018397915.1 Birgus latro
CCAGTCTTAGGGTGGGAATGGAGGTCCGGATGATGATGATGATGATGTAGAGTAAATGAATATATAATGTCCAAAGTATGAAAATTGTAGAAGTGTTAATGAAAGATGGGTGTGAGACTGTGGTGTGGCATGAAAATGAAAAGTCAAGAGTGAGATCAGTGGAGATGGGAATGCTGAGGAATGTATGTGGAGTACAGAGAGTGGATAGGATACGAAATAATATGATTCGTGAAAGATGTGGAGTGAGGAAGTCTATGGACACAGGAATCGAAGAGAGTGTACCGAGATGGTATGGTCATGTGGAGGGAATGGATAATAATAGTGGTGAAAAAGATATGTCTGAGCGAATTTGAAGGAGAGGGGAGGCGAGGTAGACCAATGAGAAGGTGGAGGGATGTGTGGATGAGTGTGTGAGGAAGAGAGGTTTGGATGTCGGTGAAGCTAGGTGACTGAGAAGAGGTTGAGTTGGCTGGATGAATATTGTGAGCAGTGCATGGTCAGGGATTTGGCACCCTATTTTAACCTGACAGCATCTGGATTGACTATCAGATAAGTTTGTCTGAAGCTACAGAACTTGGTGAATGTTTTTGACATATCAGATAGAGCCAGGATTCTCTTGGCATGAATGATGAGTGAATGGAAGCGTGGCCTATTGGATTGAGCAAATTTGGGCTGCTTGGACATTGCTGCTCCTCACCCAGTCTTAGGGTGGGAATAGAGGTCCGGATGATGATGATGATGATGATGTAGAGTAAATGAATATATAATGTCCAAAGTATGAAAATTGTAGAAGTGTTAATGAAAGATAGATATGAATGGATGATGAATGTATGGAATGCACATGGTAAGGGTACCACTCGTTGTTTATCTTGGTGATCAGTGGAATGGTTTCTGTACCAGGAGCTGTATCTAGCAATCTGTTCAGACTCCATAGTCAGATATTGTAGTCTGGAAACAGGTGGCCACAAACAAATCGCATCCATATCACCATGCCCTCTACCATCAGCCTGCGCTCTCTCCAGCTGTCACCTCTCACTCATATACTATACCAGTCCACCGTAGAATTTAAGTACAATTTAATGGGTTTCCTTTGGCCTCTGATGTGTAGCTAAATATATTGAGGGCTTTTATGGTGAGTTAATGGCTATGTATCTCATTTTACTGGAAACCTTGTTGATATTTCCCCAAACCAGTATGTTTTTTTATTTTACATTTGAATCACACACCTTATTTATTAGTGGAAAACAAGGTGAAGATGATGATGATGACGGTGGCGACACTTCTTTCAGGAACACTACCCTGTTTTCTGTCCACCCTGCATTCATCATTCCTACAGGTTTGTAATTACACTAGCTCTGGTTTCTCATGGCATGTTTTGCTTTCTTCCTCGTCTTCTTCTTATTGTACAGTACACTTCCCTGTTTGCTATCTTTCTCTAATATCTGTAATATTTTGTATATGGATGTGGTATTGATTGTGTATTTTATTGATAGTGTACAGGAGGGTGTCTGCTACCACCTCTACACCAGAGCACGAGAGCAAACCCTTGATGAATATCCACTCCCAGAAATCCTCCGCACTCGTCTTGAAGAAATTATCCTGCACATCAAGATCTTACGATTAGGATCTGTTAGACCATTTTTGTCAAAAGTTATGATGCCTCCAGATCCTTCAGTTGTTGAAGTGTCTCTTCAGGTAAGGTCTTTGAAGTTTAAGGTATTTCATTGTACACATTTTTAGCTTCGGACTATGTTTTTTTTTTTTAATGCTTTTCTGTTACCCTGTACAAAAACAAACAAACGTTTAAAATGTGAAGAGTTAAATATAAAGTTTAATAGAATAGAAACGGTAAAGATTTGTGTGGTAAACAAAGGTTTTGACTAATATGAAATAGACATTCCAGCAGGATGTGGAAGTAGGAGCAGTGGAAGGGAATATGAATTGTAGTTGTGGATGATGAAGTAAAAGAGTTCAGAGGAAAGGGAAGATATATCCGTAAAGCTTAGGGCATGGTATGTATGATTATTACAGTCACTCTTTACATAGGTAATGTTAAACAGTCTTAAATTGTGTGTTATCATGAGAACCATTGATTTGTAGGCAGAGTTGCATTTTTATCTGCATATGCTTCACAGGCAGGCTTGGATGAGGTAGAGAAGGGAAGATTTTGGGATGACTTAATACGTGTAGTAAGTGGTATGGGGTATGATGAGATTGTAGTTTTAGGAGGGGACTTAAATAGTCTGGTAGGTGATGCAGCTGAAGGTTATGAAGGAGTGCATGGGAGATGTACATATGGTACAAGAAATGAGGAGGGGGAAAGGATACTCAAGTTTGGAGAGGCAGTGAACATGATTTTATGCAACACACATTTAAGGACAAGAGAGGGTAGGTTGATTACATATGAGTCTAGAGGAATTAGCAGCCAGATAGACTATTTCCTGGTCAGGAGGGCTGATAGGAGGCTAGTGAGGGATATTAAAGTTATAGAGAACTAGGAGTGTTTACAGCAACACAAGTTATTGATATGTGACATGTTACTCCAACATTCGTGGCTTTTCCCTTAACTTTCTCTCTGTTGAGCACCACCTCTCCTCCTCTAAACCTCACCTTCACTTCTTAACTGAGACTCAGCTGTTTGAGGCAACTGATAGTAAACCCTTTTCTGTATCCTCCTACTTTCTCTGTACTCATTTCAAAGCCAAAGGTGACTATTGTGTGTATGTACGCAACGACTTATCTTTCTCTCATGTTCCTGAACTTGATTCTTCTGGTTTCTCTACTCTCTGGCTTTGGCTTTCCTGTCATTCTGACTTAATATATCTGTGCTATTTACTTATCTCCTAATTCGACTGACTATGAAAAATTCTTCGACAATTTTACTTCTGCGATGGAACACATTCTATCCATTTCTCCTTTCTCTGAAATCTCCATTCTAGATTTCAATGTTCACCACCACCTTTGGCTCTTCTCTCCCTTCACTGATCCACCCTGTGAACAAGCCTACATCTTTTCTAGCCTTAATGAGCTAGAATAGCTTGTACAGCACCCTTCCCGTATCCCTGACTGCCTTGAAGAGAGCTCCAACATACTTGACCACTTCCTTACAACTAATCCTTTTGCTTACACTGTTAATAATTCCTTCCCATTGGGCTCCTCGAGTCACAACCTTATTACCGTAACCTGTCCTATCACTCCAGTACGGCCTGTGGACCCTCCAAAGAAATGTCGATTTGGCATTTTGGAGCTGTTGATTGGGAGGCCCTCAGGCAGTATTTCTTTGATTTTCCCTGGAATGATTAGTACTTCCATGGTCGGGAGCCATCTGCGTGGGCCTTGCTCATTACGGAGGTTATTCTCTCGGGCATGGAAGCATACATTCCTTTCTCATATCCTTTGACTAATGTAAGATAGCCTTGGTTTAATCATGCCTGTTCTAATGCTGTCCACAACAAGGACAGAGCCTATAAAAGGTACCAGAGCCAACCCACCCCTGAATCACATCTTTTTTATGTTTCTGCCCGGAATCGTGCAAAGTCTGTTTTTTGCTTTGCTAACAGTAATTTCATCCGTACTAAATGCTCTCAACTTTCCAACTCGAATTCTTCCCACTTCTTCTGGCACCTTGCTAAAAATCTTCCTAACAGCTTTACCTCATCATCCTTCCCTCCTCTTTTCTACTCTGATGCCTCTGTATCTATTTCTTCTACTGATAAAGCAGATCTCTTCACTCAGACTTTCTCCTCCAATTCCACTTTAGACAATTCCGGTGCTGTTCCTCCATCACTTCTCCTCTCTGACTTCCTCATGGCTGGCATTAAAATTTCTTCAGCTGATGTATTTTCTGCCATCACTGGCCTCAATACTAACAAGGTGTATGGGCCTGATGGAGTCCCTCCTGTTGTCCTCAAAAACTGTGCTTCTGTGCTTCCACCCTGCCTAGGTAAATTCTTTTGCTTTTGTCTATCAACTTGTATCTTCTTGCTGAAATTTGCTCTCATTCAGCCAGTCCCAAAGAAGGGTGGCCATTCCCAACCCTCTAACTATCGCCCAATTGCCTTGACATCCTGTGTCTCAAAAGTTTTCAAGTCCATTCTTAACAGAAAAATTATAAAGCACCTTTCCTATTATAACCTTTCAGATCGTCAGTATGGGTTCCGTCAGGGATGCTCCTCTGGTGATCTTCTCACCTACTTTTCAGTCTCCTGGTCATCTTTCTTTTGGGACCTTGGCGAAAGCTTTGCCATTGCACTTGACATCTCATTGGCTTTCAGTCGAGTTTTGCATAAATCATTAATTTCCAAACTACCCTCTTAAGGTTTGTGTCCTTCTGTCTGTGCCTTCATCTGTAGCTTCCTTTCTGGTCGTTCTGTAGCTGCTTTTGTAGAAGGCCATCGTTTTTCTCCTAGATCAATCAATAGTGGTGTTCTTCAGGGCTTTGTCCTATCACCAGTTCTCTTCCTTTTATTCATCAGTGACCTTCTAAGCTGTACATCTAACCTTATCCACTCATATGCTGATGATTCCACCCTTCACCTCTCCATTCAGTTTTCACAATGTCCATCTTAGTAGTTACTTCATTAAACAAGGGATAAGGCTATGGCACACCTATTGTCTGACTTGGGTAAAAAAATCTTGTTTTTAATGCATCAAAAACTCATTTCTTACAACTGTCAATCTGACAAAATCTACCACAATTGTTCCCACTATGTTTAATAATATGCAGCTTAATCCTGCATCATCCTTAAAAATACTTGGGGTTTCATTCTCTCAGGGCATATCTTGGAAAGATCATATTATATCTCTTGTAAAATTTGCATCCAAGAGATTAGGTGTGCTAAGCTGACTCCTTACCTTCTTAACCCCTGCACAGTTGTTGACTGTATACACGAGTTTTATTCACCCCTGTGTAAAGTACAACTCTTATGTGTGGGGAGCCTCCCCACATACAGCTCTTCTTAATAGGGTGGAGTCAAAGGCTTTTCATGTCGTCAACTCTCCTCCTCTTACTGGCTCCCTTCAGCCTCTGTATCTTCTCTGCACTGTTGCATCTTTATCTCTTTTTTTATCGCTACTTCAGTGGTCACTGCTCCTCTGAACTGTCTGCTTGCATCACTTCACCTCTGTGATGGGCGTGTAGCAACCACATCTTGGAAGAAACTCTCATCCCTTCTCTGTCCAACTGTCTAATGGAAGAGTTAACTGTTACTCCCAGTCCTTCATTTATGCAACAGGTCATCTCTGGAACTGTTTCTGACCTATGCACCAAGGAGGAAAATATGGAAGCTGAAAAGCCAATCAGTAAGGGATGCCTCCTACAGGGAGATGAGTAGAGTGGTGGCTGAACAGGGAGACACTGACAGAAGTGCCAAGCGTAGGGCTAGAAAAGAGGTTTGCAGGGCAAATTCTGAGTCACAGAAACTTTAACTTGATAACCTAAATTGTGCAGAAAGGAAGAATATGATATTTAAGGTGGCAAATCAGATGAAGAGAGAGAATAGTGATGTCATAGGTGAGCAGTGTGTGGAAAATGATGAAGGAAGGGTAGTGGTGAACAGTGGGGATATTACAGACTCATGGAGAGAACATTACAGCCAATTGTTGAATGAGGAGTTTGACTGGAACTGGGATGGTTTTGAGCCAGCAGATCCAGTGTTTGGCCCTTGGCCTTTGATTGATGCTGCTACTGCGAGTGGGGCAATAGGTAGGTTGCAGGTAGGGAAGGCAGCAGGTGTGTCTGGGTTGACTGCTGAAATGTTGAAAGCCTCAGGAGATATAAGAATGAGGTTACTCACTGACCTATCTATCTATCTATCTATTGCCAGATGCCTCAATCCCGCACTTGGTGGCCACAAACAAATCGCCTCCATGTCGCTCTGTCCCCCGCCATTTCACTAGCCCACTCCCAGCTCACACCCCCTCTCTCATATTACCTCTCCACTCCATCCCTCCATCTCATCCTCAGCCTCCCCCTTCCTCTACCCCCTTCCACCTCACTCACATACACTCTCCTCATCAGTTTTTCACTCTCCATCCTCTCCACATGCCCAAACCACCTTAACGTGTTTCTCCTAACACTTCCTATCACATCCACACCACAACGCTTCTTCACTTCCTCATTTGTTAGTCTGTCTCTCCATTTGACTCCATATGCTCCTCTTAAATAACTCATTTCCACTGCTCTCACTCTTGACTTCTGTCTTTCCAACAGGGTCCAAGCTTCACTTCCATATGTCAGAGTTGGTGTCACAATACTGTCTTGTAACATCTTTTTCACTTCCATGCTCACTTCCCTGTTTCTTATCACTGCTTTCAACGAACCAGCAACCTTCCTTTCCTGCTGCACCCTTTCAAGCACTTCACCCTCCAAACTTCACTGACCTGATAAGTACAATTATATATGAGTGTGTTGTCCTAGATGATTGGCTGAAGAGTGTAATTGGAAATGTGTACAAGGGGAAGGGTGATGCCCTGGAAAGAGGATATATAAAGTATGTAGACCAAATAGTGAAGGTAATGGAGAGAGTTCTAGAAGTTATGATTAGAGAAACAGTGAATATTGATGAGATGCAGTTTGGGTTAATACCAGGCAAAGGAACCACCGATGCCATATTCATTGTTTGACAGCTTCAAGAAAAATATTTAGGAAAGAAAGGGGAACTGTACTTTGTTTTTGTTGATTTGGAGAGGGACTTTGGCAAAGTCCCCTGAAAGGTGGTGAAGTGGGCAATGAGAAGTCTTGGGATCGAGAAATGGCTGGTTAGGGTGATTATGGCCATGTATGTGCATTCTCACACCCAGGTAAGGGTGAGCGGAGATTTGGGTGATGAGTTTTCCATGAATGATGGTATGCACCAGGGGTCAGTTTTGAGCCCCATGTTGTTTATCATTGTACTTGAAGCCCTCTCACTTGACTTCAGAAACGTACTCCCGTGGGAGAGTTGGTATGTTGATGCTTTGGTGCTGATTGCAGAGAATGAAAGGAAGGTGGAGGAAAGTTTTAGGAAGTGGAAAGATGGTATGGGCACAGTGGCTTAAGAGTAAATGCAGATAGAACAAAAGAGATGGTATCTAGGCTGGTTGTGGTAATGTCATCGAAGAGGGAGAGTGGCCATGTGCAGTTTGCCTCAAGGGCATGGGAAGTAATTCCATCTTTTACAGTGTTTGTGATAAGTGGGTTCTGAAGAGATGTAGTGGTATTAGAGGTAGACTGCGAGATAATGCTGATTTTATGTGTGCAGTGTGTCGGGAAGAGCAGGTGGTGACTGCCAGGCATGAAAGGATTGAACTTGTTGGTGAGTCTCTTGAGTATGTGGATGAATTTTGTTATTTGGGAGGCATGTTATGTGGTTACCTGAGAGGAGCATGTGGAGTGAAATGGAGGGACAGGTGGACAAATGAAGAAGTGAAAGAACGTTGTTGGGTGCATGTGGATTTGATTGAGAAAATTAGGAGAAATACAGTGAGGTGGTTTGGACATGTGGAGAGAATGGAGAATGAAAGACTGACTAAGAGGGTGTATGTAGGTGAAGTGGAGGAAGGGGGAAACCGAGGATGAGGTGGAGGGGTGGAGTCGAGAGGTACAGTACAACCCCCTAGTACACGCTGTTACAGGGGTGTATATTAAGGTGCACTCTTAACCCTTAAATTAATCACCAAAAGGGATGAGGTAAAGTTCACAAGAAAACTAACTTAACTTTACTGTGCACTATAACATACACACCCAATAAGAAGATACCAGAATACGTTTTACAAAGGGAGAAATGCACACATAGCTCTGCATAATACAATTATAAACTAGGTAGTCTTACCTAACCAGATCACAACTCAGTGGAGTCTAGATTCACCAACAATACTCACAGATACCAAACACGAGTGGCTTGAAGACAGGGTAAAACCAAGTATAAATCGCACACAAGTGTAGGTGAGAGAAATGAATAAATTATACAAGTGTAGTTGGAGTAGTGAATAAACTAATAAGGGTGCAAAACAGTGTCTTTTGTAATCAACGTCATGTATTGAGCAACGAGAAACTATGAGGGAAAGTGTAATAAAATGTGACAAACAAGGTACGTGACTGTAACAAAGACGTATGAATGTGTCTCTTGAAAGTGACTTTAAAAGTGACGCTTTCTGCTAAATCGAGAGCTCATAAGAGGTCGTTTCTCCGCCTCTTTTGGTTATTTAGCCATTAGGCTGTTTGGAATACAATCTCCAACCACTCATCAGTACTAGTACCTCATACGACCCATGAGGGCCTTACTCAGCTCACTCATAGCCAATTACGAGCCATCAAGAAAGTCAGAGAAAGATTTGACATATTTTGATTGGTAGTTACTCTGGAAATATGCTCCGCCCCTCTTAGGCTACGCCAACTCTCTCACAGGCAGTAGTAGTTAATCTGGGAAATACGATCATTGTGATAATCTCTTAATCTATTTCCAGTGAACTTCTGACCGCTGAGCAAACATAGTCAGGTAGGACTTGACCCTTTTGTCCGTCCCTCCAGGTCAGAAAACGATATGTAAAGATTAACTGATTTCTCAGCGGCTCGTTTTATCTGTACTCTTATCTCGCTCTTCTACTGTATTTCTATCTCACAACTGGGGTATCTACGCCAGTAATAACACCTATCTGGGCAGCAGAGGTGCTAGGAATTCGCTTACTAGGAATACATAAACTAATGGGAAAATTAACATATGAGCACCCCCCCCCATCAGTAACCTTTTTGACCCATTTGAGGGAAAATATCTAAGACATATACTGTCCAGTACAGTACTGTAGGATCTTGTTAGTATCATCTAATTGGTGCCAGAAAATAATAAGATTAGTTGTTATATTGTCATGAGTAATGTAAAACTCACCGTAAACGAGTTAATAAGGTGTTTGGTGTGATGATTGTTTCGAGGCCTGTGCATGGAGGCTACTGCGGCCTACCCCCTGACCCTTCGCTGGCCTCTTCCCCACTCCTGCCTCTCGTGCCAGGGTCACCTACATCCGTCAACAGATCATTAAACCCTGCAAAGGCAAAATCTTCAGGAAAGTCCCCAGTGTCATCAGTGCCATCATCTACTCAACCCCTCTTTGTTGTTCTTCCTCGGCTGGCCATCATTGTGAAAGAAAGCGAGTGATGAGTGACTGCTGGTGGGCATTCACTCAGTTGTGATAGTGTTTCTGGCATTTTCTTGAAATATGATTTACAAGTCCAGTCATTAGTCATTTATTCTGATGGCTGCTTTCTCTCCATCTCAACAGACTTGAGTTGTGGCAGGAGTGCCGACCACGCTTGTTGGTTCCAACACAATTTGCTGTCAAGTCAATTCCCCGTCAGACAATTCTCCGTCAAAACATTGACGATTCCCCGTCAGGACAATTCATACCCTGGATGATTCCCCGTCGTTCTATAAATACTTATTATTAATTAATCAGTACTTTAATACGGTAACTATATTTAAGGGGGATCCATCAAAGTCGATGTTCAATAGCATAGGCTTTGGATGTTATTTATTAGTTGCACCTTTAGTCAATAATTAAATTGTTTCTTCCTCGCTGTAGTCACCTTTGAATTATATTCTAGCGTCACCCATAGCTGTCGTCATTAACCCATTGGCTCCCAGACTTCCTGTGCGAGGGATTTTGCTTTAAGGGTGCTGGGCGTACCGCCCTCTGCCTGTCGGCTCATAGTCGCGAAGCTCATAGGTCCCTTCCCCAGGGTTCCTTTCTATAAATTTTGAAAATGCCCAGTTCCGTCCTATATTGAGGACAGTGGGCGCTAATGGGTTAAAGAAATTGATAGATTTGCCAGTGTTTAACCCATTGGCTCCCTGACTTCCTGTGCAAGGGATTTTGCTGGAAGGGTGCTGGGCGTACTGTCCTCCGCTTGTCGGCTCATAGTCGCGAAGCTCATAGGTCCCTTCCCCGGGGTTCCCTGCTATATTAAATTTTGAAAATGCCCAGTTCCATCCTATATTGGGGACAGTGGGCGCTAATGGGTTAATGATGGCAGATTGTGTTGTTATTGTTGTGACAGCGAATTGTCCCAAAACCTGCTTGTTTAACGGTTGCCAGTGTTGTATTATTCCAGGCTTTGACAAAGAAATTTACGGCCTGTCAAATATTATATTTTGTCCAGAATACGGCAACGGTAATTATGGTCGGGGTTGCAGGTATGCCAGGTGGAGCAGGTGAGTCAGGTGGGGCTGTGGAGGTGGAGGGAGAGGTGGCTGGTGAGTCAGGTGGGGCAGTGGAGGTGGAGGGGAGCGGTGGGCTCACATTTTCAGCAACATACACCTTAAACACCACGGACCATAAGGCATACAAGCACTCACCAACATATCATACTACAGCTACTCACACAACACAATACCCAACATCTGGAAGCATGGCATTATCATCACTATGCCCAGACCCATACAAAGACCCCACGTTACCTTCCTCACACCTCCCCATCACACTCCTCTGCACCCCCTCCAAAGTCACTGAATGACTGGTACTACAACTAGTTATACCTCACCCCCCCTGGCCCCATCACAACATGGTTTTAGGCCACTACACTCCACAAGCACTCTCCTTACAGACCTTTCAGAGAGAATTTTTGATGGCTTGAATTCAGCTAGGCCACCACACAGAACACTCCTTGTCACACTAGACATTAGCAAAGCGTTTGATTCCATCCCTCACCACAACCTCACAAATGGAATATTCAACACAAGCATGCACAATAACACAAAAAGATGGCTGGCAAACTACTTAGCAGGCATATGTGCACATGTAACATTTGCCAGTCAGTCCTCGAACATCAGAAACTTCACAAATGGCATCCCCAAGGATCTGTTTTGTCCCATACACTCTTTAACCTATACCTGCACAACATACCCACACCCCTTACACAACAGATACACATAGCTTTCTATGCAGATGACATAACAGTCACATGTACACACCAAAACGCAAACACAGCCGCACACATCCTCCAAACTTACCTCAACATACTACACGAATGGTTCACCACAAACGGGCTCAGAATAGCCCCAGCCAAATCTACAGTGACCCTTCTCACAAACTGAACAGCAGAACACAGTCACATTCCACACCTCACCTTAAACAACACTCCACTACCACACACACACACACAAACACACACACAAAATCCTTGGTGTAACATACAATACATCAGTGTCATTTAAACAACACATCAGAAACATTAAAGATAAATTAACACCAAGACTCAACGCCTTGAGGTCACTTGCCCATACAGCATTTGGACACAACAAAGAAACCACCACCACAGCATACAAACAGTATATACGTTCAGTGATGAATTATGCAAGCCCTGCTTGGGCTCCTAACTTCACTGAAACACACTATAACACTCTTCAGACCATACAAAACAAGGCTCTAAAAATAATCACAGGCTGCACAGCTACAACACCTACAGACTGCCTACACCAAGAAACCAAAGTCCTCAAAGTCAAGGATCACATAGACATGAGAGGCACACAAATTCTCGCTGCAGCCTCCACAAACCCACAACATCCACTACACTACATGGCAGCACATCCACACACACCAAGGAACATCAAAACAACACCGAGCACACGATATCATACACAAATACTGTCATCTCNNNNCCCCCCCCCCCCCCCCCCCCCCCCCCCACCTGCCTCAGACCAGCTTCCAGAAGCATATCCATACTCAAATCACTCGCCATTCCATTCAGTCACTTAAAGACAACACACAGCTGCATGCACGGCCTCCTGATATCCATCCTTCTGAATCCTATCTCCCTTGTGAGGACAGGGTCCACCTGGGCAGGCTGAGATGTGGGCATCATGCAGCCTTCTGAAGTTATCAGAAGAGGTTGGATGACTCCGTTGCTGATGCCTGTCCAGGATGTAACACAGCATCCCATACTATTAAGCACATTATGGAAGACTCCATTGCACACAATCTCCTACGGCAACGACACAACATACACTTCTTGAGAGCTCTGTGGGAAAGCCCAGTCTTGGCCATGGCCTTCCTTAGGGACTTGGGGCTGTTTGGCCAGACTGCCTATTGAAAAACTACTACTACTACTACTACTACTACTACTACTACTACTACTACTAC
>JAGKTI010031538.1:0-11626 GCA_018397915.1 Birgus latro
CCAGTCTTAGGGTGGGAATGGAGGTCCGGATGATGATGATGATGATGTAGAGTAAATGAATATATAATGTCCAAAGTATGAAAATTGTAGAAGTGTTAATGAAAGATGGGTGTGAGACTGTGGTGTGGCATGAAAATGAAAAGTCAAGAGTGAGATCAGTGGAGATGGGAATGCTGAGGAATGTATGTGGAGTACAGAGAGTGGATAGGATACGAAATAATATGATTCGTGAAAGATGTGGAGTGAGGAAGTCTATGGACACAGGAATCGAAGAGAGTGTACCGAGATGGTATGGTCATGTGGAGGGAATGGATAATAATAGTGGTGAAAAAGATATGTCTGAGCGAATTTGAAGGAGAGGGGAGGCGAGGTAGACCAATGAGAAGGTGGAGGGATGTGTGGATGAGTGTGTGAGGAAGAGAGGTTTGGATGTCGGTGAAGCTAGGTGACTGAGAAGAGGTTGAGTTGGCTGGATGAATATTGTGAGCAGTGCATGGTCAGGGATTTGGCACCCTATTTTAACCTGACAGCATCTGGATTGACTATCAGATAAGTTTGTCTGAAGCTACAGAACTTGGTGAATGTTTTTGACATATCAGATAGAGCCAGGATTCTCTTGGCATGAATGATGAGTGAATGGAAGCGTGGCCTATTGGATTGAGCAAATTTGGGCTGCTTGGACATTGCTGCTCCTCACCCAGTCTTAGGGTGGGAATGGAGGTCCGGATGATGATGATGATGATGATGTAGAGTAAATGAATATATAATGTCCAAAGTATGAAAATTGTAGAAGTGTTAATGAAAGATAGATATGAATGGATGATGAATGTATGGAATGCACATGGTAAGGGTACCACTCGTTGTTTATCTTGGTGATCAGTGGAATGGTTTCTGTACCAGGAGCTGTATCTAGCAATCTGTTCAGACTCCATAGTCAGATATTGTAGTCTGGAAACAGGTGGCCACAAACAAATCGCATCCATATCACCATGCCCTCTACCATCAGCCTGCACTCTCTCCAGCTGTCACCTCTCACTCATATACTATACCAGTCCACCGTAGAATTTAAGTACAATTTAATGGGTTTCCTTTGGCCTCTGATGTGTAGCTAAATATATTGAGGGCTTTTATGGTGAGTTAATGGCTATGTATCTCATTTTACTGGAAACCTTGTTGATATTTCCCCAAACCAGTATGTTTTTTTATTTTACATTTGAATCACACACCTTATTTATTAGTGGAAAACAAGGTGAAGATGATGATGATGACGGTGGCGACACTTCTTTCAGGAACACTACCCTGTTTTCTGTCCACCCTGCATTCATCATTCCTACAGGTTTGTAATTACACTAGCTCTGGTTTCTCATGGCATGTTTTGCTTTCTTCCTCGTCTTCTTCTTATTGTACAGTACACTTCCCTGTTTGCTATCTTTCTCTAATATCTGTAATATTTTGTATATGGATGTGGTATTGATTGTGTATTTTATTGATAGTGTACAGGAGGGTGTCTGCTACCACCTCTACACCAGAGCACGAGAGCAAACCCTTGATGAATATCCACTCCCAGAAATCCTCCGCACTCGTCTTGAAGAAATTATCCTGCACATCAAGATCTTACGATTAGGATCTGTTAGACCATTTTTGTCAAAAGTTATGATGCCTCCAGATCCTTCAGTTGTTGAAGTGTCTCTTCAGGTAAGGTCTTTGAAGTTTAAGGTATTTCATTGTACACATTTTTAGCTTCGGACTATGTTTTTTTTTTTTTAATGCTTTTCTGTTACCCTGTACAAAAACAAACAAACGTTTAAAATGTGAAGAGTTAAATATAAAGTTTAATAGAATAGAAACGGTAAAGATTTGTGTGGTAAACAAAGGTTTTGACTAATATGAAATAGACATTCCAGCAGGATGTGGAAGTAGGAGCAGTGGAAGGGAATATGAATTGTAGTTGTGGATGATGAAGTAAAAGAGTTCAGAGGAAAGGGAAGATATATCCGTAAAGCTTAGGGCATGGTATGTATGATTATTACAGTCACTCTTTACATAGGTAATGTTAAACAGTCTTAAATTGTGTGTTATCATGAGAACCATTGATTTGTAGGCAGAGTTGCATTTTTATCTGCATATGCTTCACAGGCAGGCTTGGATGAGGTAGAGAAGGGAAGATTTTGGGATGACTTAATACGTGTAGTAAGTGGTATGGGGTATGATGAGATTGTAGTTTTAGGAGGGGACTTAAATAGTCTGGTAGGTGATGCAGCTGAAGGTTATGAAGGAGTGCATGGGAGATGTACATATGGTACAAGAAATGAGGAGGGGGAAAGGATACTCAAGTTTGGAGAGGCAGTGAACATGATTTTATGCAACACACATTTAAGGACAAGAGAGGGTAGGTTGATTACATATGAGTCTAGAGGAATTAGCAGCCAGATAGACTATTTCCTGGTCAGGAGGGCTGATAGGAGGCTAGTGAGGGATATTAAAGTTATAGAGAACTAGGAGTGTTTACAGCAACACAAGTTATTGATATGTGACATGTTACTCCAACATTCGTGGCTTTTCCCTTAACTTTCTCTCTGTTGAGCACCACCTCTCCTCCTCTAAACCTCACCTTCACTTCTTAACTGAGACTCAGCTGTTTGAGGCAACTGATAGTAAACCCTTTTCTGTATCCTCCTACTTTCTCTGTACTCATTTCAAAGCCAAAGGTGACTATTGTGTGTATGTACGCAACGACTTATCTTTCTCTCATGTTCCTGAACTTGATTCTTCTGGTTTCTCTACTCTCTGGCTTTGGCTTTCCTGTCATTCTGACTTAATATATCTGTGCTATTTACTTATCTCCTAATTCGACTGACTATGAAAAATTCTTCGACAATTTTACTTCTGCGATGGAACACATTCTATCCATTTCTCCTTTCTCTGAAATCTCCATTCTAGATTTCAATGTTCACCACCACCTTTGGCTCTTCTCTCCCTTCACTGATCCACCCTGTGAACAAGCCTACATCTTTTCTAGCCTTAATGAGCTAGAATAGCTTGTACAGCACCCTTCCCGTATCCCTGACTGCCTTGAAGAGAGCTCCAACATACTTGACCACTTCCTTACAACTAATCCTTTTGCTTACACTGTTAATAATTCCTTCCCATTGGGCTCCTCGAGTCACAACCTTATTACCGTAACCTGTCCTATCACTCCAGTACGGCCTGTGGACCCTCCAAAGAAATGTCGATTTGGCATTTTGGAGCTGTTGATTGGGAGGCCCTCAGGCAGTATTTCTTTGATTTTCCCTGGAATGATTAGTACTTCCATGGTCGGGAGCCATCTGCGTGGGCCTTGCTCATTACGGAGGTTATTCTCTCGGGCATGGAAGCATACATTCCTTTCTCATATCCTTTGACTAATGTAAGATAGCCTTGGTTTAATCATGCCTGTTCTAATGCTGTCCACAACAAGGACAGAGCCTATAAAAGGTACCAGAGCCAACCCACCCCTGAATCACATCTTTTTTATGTTTCTGCCCGGAATCGTGCAAAGTCTGTTTTTTGCTTTGCTAACAGTAATTTCATCCGTACTAAATGCTCTCAACTTTCCAACTCGAATTCTTCCCACTTCTTCTGGCACCTTGCTAAAAATCTTCCTAACAGCTTTACCTCATCATCCTTCCCTCCTCTTTTCTACTCTGATGCCTCTGTATCTATTTCTTCTACTGATAAAGCAGATCTCTTCACTCAGACTTTCTCCTCCAATTCCACTTTAGACAATTCCGGTGCTGTTCCTCCATCACTTCTCCTCTCTGACTTCCTCATGGCTGGCATTAAAATTTCTTCAGCTGATGTATTTTCTGCCATCACTGGCCTCAATACTAACAAGGTGTATGGGCCTGATGGAGTCCCTCCTGTTGTCCTCAAAAACTGTGCTTCTGTGCTTCCACCCTGCCTAGGTAAATTCTTTTGCCTTTGTCTATCAACTTGTATCTTCTTGCTGAAATTTGCTCTCATTCAGCCAGTGCCAAAGAAGGGTGGCCATTCCCAACCCTCTAACTATCGCCCAATTGCCTTGACATCCTGTGTCTCAAAAGTTTTCAAGTCCATTCTTAACAGAAAAATTATAAAGCACCTTTCCTATTATAACCTTTCAGATCGTCAGTATGGGTTCCGTCAGGGATGCTCCTCTGGTGATCTTCTCACCTACTTTTCAGTCTCCTGGTCATCTTTCTTTTGGGACCTTGGCGAAAGCTTTGCCATTGCACTTGACATCTCATTGGCTTTCAGTCGAGTTTTGCATAAATCATTAATTTCCAAACTACCCTCTTAAGGTTTGTGTCCTTCTGTCTGTGCCTTCATCTGTAGCTTCCTTTCTGGTCGTTCTGTAGCTGCTTTTGTAGAAGGCCATCGTTTTTCTCCTAGATCAATCAATAGTGGTGTTCTTCAGGGCTTTGTCCTATCACCAGTTCTCTTCCTTTTATTCATCAGTGACCTTCTAAGCTGTACATCTAACCTTATCCACTCATATGCTGATGATTCCACCCTTCACCTCTCCATTCAGTTTTCACAATGTCCATCTTAGTAGTTACTTCATTAAACAAGGGATAAGGCTATGGCACACCTATTGTCTGACTTGGGTAAAAAAATCTTGTTTTTAATGCATCAAAAACTCATTTCTTACAACTGTCAATCTGACAAAATCTACCACAATTGTTCCCACTATGTTTAATAATATGCAGCTTAATCCTGCATCATCCTTAAAAATACTTGGGGTTTCATTCTCTCAGGGCATATCTTGGAAAGATCATATTATATCTCTTGTAAAATTTGCATCCAAGAGATTAGGTGTGCTAAGCTGACTCCTTACCTTCTTAACCCCTGCACAGTTGTTGACTGTATACACGAGTTTTATTCACCCCTGTGTAAAGTACAACTCTTATGTGTGGGGAGCCTCCCCACATACAGCTCTTCTTAATAGGGTGGAGTCAAAGGCTTTTCATGTCGTCAACTCTCCTCCTCTTACTGGCTCCCTTCAGCCTCTGTATCTTCTCTGCACTGTTGCATCTTTATCTCTTTTTTTATCGCTACTTCAGTGGTCACTGCTCCTCTGAACTGTCTGCTTGCATCACTTCACCTCTGTGATGGGCGTGTAGCAACCACATCTTGGAAGAAACTCTCATCCCTTCTCTGTCCAACTGTCTAATGGAAGAGTTAACTGTTACTCCCAGTCCTTCATTTATGCAACAGGTCATCTCTGGAACTGTTTCTGACCTATGCACCAAGGAGGAAAATATGGAAGCTGAAAAGCCAATCAGTAAGGGATGCCTCCTACAGGGAGATGAGTAGAGTGGTGGCTGAACAGGGAGACACTGACAGAAGTGCCAAGCGTAGGGCTAGAAAAGAGGTTTGCAGGGCAAATTCTGAGTCACAGAAACTTTAACTTGATAACCTAAATTGTGCAGAAAGGAAGAATATGATATTTAAGGTGGCAAATCAGATGAAGAGAGAGAATAGTGATGTCATAGGTGAGCAGTGTGTGGAAAATGATGAAGGAAGGGTAGTGGTGAACAGTGGGGATATTACAGACTCATGGAGAGAACATTACAGCCAATTGTTGAATGAGGAGTTTGACTGGAACTGGGATGGTTTTGAGCCAGCAGATCCAGTGTTTGGCCCTTGGCCTTTGATTGATGCTGCTACTGCGAGTGGGGCAATAGGTAGGTTGCAGGTAGGGAAGGCAGCAGGTGTGTCTGGGTTGACTGCTGAAATGTTGAAAGCCTCAGGAGATATAAGAATGAGGTTACTCACTGACCTATCTATCTATCTATCTATTGCCAGATGCCTCAATCCCGCACTTGGTGGCCACAAACAAATCGCCTCCATGTCGCTCTGTCCCCCGCCATTTCACTAGCCCACTCCCAGCTCACACCCCCTCTCTCATATTACCTCTCCACTCCATCCCTCCATCTCATCCTCAGCCTCCCCCTTCCTCTACCCCCTTCCACCTCACTCACATACACTCTCCTCATCAGTTTTTCACTCTCCATCCTCTCCACATGCCCAAACCACCTTAATGTGTTTCTCCTAACACTTCCTATCACATCCACACCACAACGCTTCTTCACTTCCTCATTTGTTAGTCTGTCTCTCCATTTGACTCCATATGCTCCTCTTAAATAACTCATTTCCACTGCTCTCACTCTTGACTTCTGTCTTTCCAACAGGGTCCAAGCTTCACTTCCATATGTCAGAGTTGGTGTCACAATACTGTCTTGTAACATCTTTTTCACTTCCATGCTCACTTCCCTGTTTCTTATCACTGCTTTCAACGAACCAGCAACCTTCCTTTCCTGCTGCACCCTTTCAAGCACTTCACCCTCCAAACTTCACTGACCTGATAAGTACAATTATATATGAGTGTGTTGTCCTAGATGATTGGCTGAAGAGTGTAATTGGAAATGTGTACAAGGGGAAGGGTGATGCCCTGGAAAGAGGATATATAAAGTATGTAGACCAAATAGTGAAGGTAATGGAGAGAGTTCTAGAAGTTATGATTAGAGAAACAGTGAATATTGATGAGATGCAGTTTGGGTTAATACCAGGCAAAGGAACCACCGATGCCATATTCATTGTTTGACAGCTTCAAGAAAAATATTTAGGAAAGAAAGGGGAACTGTACTTTGTTTTTGTTGATTTGGAGAGGGACTTTGGCAAAGTCCCCTGAAAGGTGGTGAAGTGGGCAATGAGAAGTCTTGGGATCGAGAAATGGCTGGTTAGGGTGATTATGGCCATGTATGTGCATTCTCACACCCAGGTAAGGGTGAGCGGAGATTTGGGTGATGAGTTTTCCATGAATGATGGTATGCACCAGGGGTCAGTTTTGAGCCCCATGTTGTTTATCATTGTACTTGAAGCCCTCTCACTTGACTTCAGAAACGTACTCCCGTGGGAGAGTTGGTATGTTGATGCTTTGGTGCTGATTGCAGAGAATGAAAGGAAGGTGGAGGAAAGTTTTAGGAAGTGGAAAGATGGTATGGGCACAGTGGCTTAAGAGTAAATGCAGATAGAACAAAAGAGATGGTATCTAGGCTGGTTGTGGTAATGTCATCGAAGAGGGAGAGTGGCCATGTGCAGTTTGCCTCAAGGGCATGGGAAGTAATTCCATCTTTTACAGTGTTTGTGATAAGTGGGTTCTGAAGAGATGTAGTGGTATTAGAGGTAGACTGCGAGATAATGCTGATTTTATGTGTGCAGTGTGTCGGGAAGAGCAGGTGGTGACTGCCAGGCATGAAAGGATTGAACTTGTTGGTGAGTCTCTTGAGTATGTGGATGAATTTTGTTATTTGGGAGGCATGTTATGTGGTTACCTGAGAGGAGCATGTGGAGTGAAATGGAGGGACAGGTGGACAAATGAAGAAGTGAAAGAACGTTGTTGGGTGCATGTGGATTTGATTGAGAAAATTAGGAGAAATACAGTGAGGTGGTTTGGACATGTGGAGAGAATGGAGAATGAAAGACTGACTAAGAGGGTGTATGTAGGTGAAGTGGAGGAAGGGGGAAACCGAGGATGAGGTGGAGGGGTGGAGTTGAGAGGTACAGTACAACCCCCTAGTACACGCTGTTACAGGGGTGTATATTAAGGTGCACTCTTAACCCTTAAATTAATCACCAAAAGGGATGAGGTAAAGTTCACAAGAAAACTAACTTAACTTTACTGTGCACTATAACATACACACCCAATAAGAAGATACCAGAATACGTTTTACAAAGGGAGAAATGCACACATAGCTCTGCATAATACAATTATAAACTAGGTAGTCTTACCTAACCAGATCACAACTCAGTGGAGTCTAGATTCACCAACAATACTCACAGATACCAAACACGAGTGGCTTGAAGACAGGGTAAAACCAAGTATAAATCGCACACAAGTGTAGGTGAGAGAAATGAATAAATTATACAAGTGTAGTTGGAGTAGTGAATAAACTAATAAGGGTGCAAAACAGTGTCTTTTGTAATCAACGTCATGTATTGAGCAACGAGAAACTATGAGGGAAAGTGTAATAAAATGTGACAAACAAGGTACGTGACTGTAACAAAGACGTATGAATGTGTCTCTTGAAAGTGACTTTAAAAGTGACGCTTTCTGCTAAATCGAGAGCTCATAAGAGGTCGTTTCTCCGCCTCTTTTGGTTATTTAGCCATTAGGCTGTTTGGAATACAATCTCCAACCACTCATCAGTACTAGTACCTCATACGACCCATGAGGGCCTTACTCAGCTCACTCATAGCCAATTACGAGCCATCAAGAAAGTCAGAGAAAGATTTGACATATTTTGATTGGTAGTTACTCTGGAAATATGCTCCGCCCCTCTTAGGCTACGCCAACTCTCTCACAGGCAGTAGTAGTTAATCTGGGAAATACGATCATTGTGATAATCTCTTAATCTATTTCCAGTGAACTTCTGACCGCTGAGCAAACATAGTCAGGTAGGACTTGACCCTTTTGTCCGTCCCTCCAGGTCAGAAAACGATATGTAAAGATTAACTGATTTCTCAGCGGCTCGTTTTATCTGTACTCTTATCTCGCTCTTCTACTGTATTTCTATCTCACAACTGGGGTATCTACGCCAGTAATAACACCTATCTGGGCAGCAGAGGTGCTAGGAATTCGCTTACTAGGAATACATAAACTAATGGGAAAATTAACATATGAGCACCCCCCCCATCAGTAACCTTTTTGACCCATTTGAGGGAAAATATCTAAGACATATACTGTCCAGTACAGTACTGTAGGATCTTGTTAGTATCATCTAATTGGTGCCAGAAAATAATAAGATTAGTTGTTATATTGTCATGAGTAATGTAAAACTCACCGTAAACGAGTTAATAAGGTGTTTGGTGTGATGATTGTTTCGAGGCCTGTGCGTGGAGGCTACTGCGGCCTACCCCCTGACCCTTCGCTGGCCTCTTCCCCACTCCTGCCTCTCGTGCCAGGGTCACCTACATCCGTCAACAGATCATTAAACCCTGCAAAGGCAAAATCTTCAGGAAAGTCCCCAGTGTCATCAGTGCCATCATCTACTCAACCCCTCTTTGTTGTTCTTCCTCGGCTGGCCATCATTGTGAAAGAAAGCGAGTGATGAGTGACTGCTGGTGGGCATTCACTCAGTTGTGATAGTGTTTCTGGCATTTTCTTGAAATATGATTTACAAGTCCAGTCATTAGTCATTTATTCTGATGGCTGCTTTCTCTCCATCTCAACAGACTTGAGTTGTGGCAGGAGTGCCGACCACGCTTGTTGGTTCCAACACAATTTGCTGTCAAGTCAATTCCCCGTCAGACAATTCTCCGTCAAAACATTGACGATTCCCCGTCAGGACAATTCATACCCTGGATGATTCCCCGTCGTTCTATAAATACTTATTATTAATTAATCAGTACTTTAATATGGTAACTATATTTAAGGGGGATCCATCAAAGTCGATGTTCAATAGCATAGGCTTTGGATGTTATTTATTAGTTGCACCTTTAGTCAATAATTAAATTGTTTCTTCCTCGCTGTAGTCACCTTTGAATTATATTCTAGCGTCACCCATAGCTGTCGTCATTAACCCATTGGCTCCCAGACTTCCTGTGCGAGGGATTTTGCTTTAAGGGTGCTGGGCGTACCGCCCTCTGCCTGTCGGCTCATAGTCGCGAAGCTCATAGGTCCCTTCCCCGGGGTTCCTTTCTATAAATTTTGAAAATGCCCAGTTCCGTCCTATATTGAGGACAGTGGGCGCTAATGGGTTAAAGAAATTGATAGATTTGCCAGTGTTTAACCCATTGGCTCCCTGACTTCCTGTGCAAGGGATTTTGCTGGAAGGGTGCTGGGCGTACTGTCCTCCGCTTGTCGGCTCATAGTCGCGAAGCTCATAGGTCCCTTCCCCGGGGTTCCCTGCTATATTAAATTTTGAAAATGCCCAGTTCCATCCTATATTGGGGACAGTGGGCGCTAATGGGTTAATGATGGCAGATTGTGTTGTTATTGTTGTGACAGCGAATTGTCCCAAAACCTGCTTGTTTAACGGTTGCCAGTGTTGTATTATTCCAGGCTTTGACAAAGAAATTTACGGCCTGTCAAATATTATATTTTGTCCAGAATACGGCAACGGTAATTATGGTCGGGGTTGCAGGTATGCCAGGTGGAGCAGGTGAGTCAGGTGGGGCTGTGGAGGTGGAGGGAGAGGTGGCTGGTGAGTCAGGTGGGGCAGTGGAGGTGGAGGGGAGCGGTGGGCTCACATTTTCAGCAACATACACCTTAAACACCACGGACCATAAGGCATACAAGCACTCACCAACATATCATACTACAGCTACTCACACAACACAATACCCAACATCTGGAAGCATGGCATTATCATCACTATGCCCAGACCCATACAAAGACCCCACGTTACCTTCCTCACACCTCCCCATCACACTCCTCTGCACCCCCTCCAAAGTCACTGAATGACTGGTACTACAACTAGTTATACCTCACCCCCCCTGGCCCCATCACAACATGGTTTTAGGCCACTACACTCCACAAGCACTCTCCTTACAGACCTTTCAGAGAGAATTTTTGATGGCTTGAATTCAGCTAGGCCACCACACAGAACACTCCTTGTCACACTAGACATTAGCAAAGCGTTTGATTCCATCCCTCACCACAACCTCACAAATGGAATATTCAACACAAGCATGCACAATAACACAAAAAGATGGCTGGCAAACTACTTAGCAGGCATATGTGCACATGTAACATTTGCCAGTCAGTCCTCGAACATCAGAAACTTCACAAATGGCATCCCCAAGGATCTGTTTTGTCCCATACACTCTTTAACCTATACCTGCACAACATACCCACACCCCTTACACAACAGATACACATAGCTTTCTATGCAGATGACATAACAGTCACATGTACACACCAAAACGCAAACACAGCCGCACACATCCTCCAAACTTACCTCAACATACTACACGAATGGTTCACCACAAACGGGCTCAGAATAGCCCCAGCCAAATCTACAGTGACCCTTCTCACAAACTGAACAGCAGAACACAGTCACATTCCACACCTCACCTTAAACAACACTCCACTACCACACACACACACACAAACACACACACAAAATCCTTGGTGTAACATACAATACATCAGTGTCATTTAAACAACACATCAGAAACATTAAAGATAAATTAACACCAAGACTCAACGCCTTGAGGTCACTTGCCCATACAGCATTTGGACACAACAAAGAAACCACCACCACAGCATACAAACAGTATATACGTTCAGTGATGAATTATGCAAGCCCTGCTTGGGCTCCTAACTTCACTGAAACACACTATAACACTCTTCAGACCATACAAAACAAGGCTCTAAAAATAATCACAGGCTGCACAGCTACAACACCTACAGACTGCCTACACCAAGAAACCAAAGTCCTCAAAGTCAAGGATCACATAGACATGAGAGGCACACAAATTCTCGCTGCAGCCTCCACAAACCCACAACATCCACTACACTACATGGCAGCACATCCACACACACCAAGGAACATCAAAACAACACCGAGCACACGATATCATACACAAATACTGTCATCTC
>JAGKTI010031539.1:0-12111 GCA_018397915.1 Birgus latro
AACTTACCGAGTCTGACGAAATCCTGTGCCTCTGTGCTGCCGTTGTATAATGCCGTCTCTCAGCTCCCAAATGGTGTTGTAGCACCGAGAAAACTCGGCGTCGTCTTCCATCCCAACCAGGAAACTGAGAAGGACATCAGCAGCTTCACGTGCCTGTGAGAGACGAGGCCTAGGGACGTTGGCTGCATCGTCATCATCATCGTCACTGTCATCATCCTCTCTCCGCTGCACAGACTCGGCAATCTCTTCGTCTGTCATAATTTCAAACCCAGGATCTCCTTCGTCAGCTTCCAGCCATTCCATAATGTCATCAGCTGCTACCTCTTCTCCCCCACGTCTTAAAGTTGCCTGGTATGGCTCAAACCCGTCAAAATCTTGGATGGCTTGTTTTCAAACAACTTGGACCTGGCATTGGCAAGCGTTGTCTGTTTAACATCATCCCAAGCCTTGGCCCAGTTAAATATGGCAGACTTCAATGAATAATCTTTACACTTTGCCAGTGTCCTTTGCCCTCTGGTATCCTCATCCTCGTCATCAACCACAACCATGACCTAGGAATATACATGCAGACGAAAAAGAAAGAAAAATAAAGACGTTGCCAGACCTCCGCAAGAAAGTGTCGTATCGATAGGTTAGGTTGCGAATTTTACTTTTTTTCACAATTAAATTTTACTTCGTAAACCTCTTTGTATAGATTTTATTTCATTAACCTCTTCAATATATTTTACTTCTCACAGGACACAAAACAACCCTACCTGATTGTAACAATCTCGGCACACGTTAGCCAGCATAAAAAAAAAAGAGGTAAATGTACGCTTTATTTGAAGCATTAGAAAGACCCTGCCAGTTTAATTCATATTCCTTCAGATTATTTTCTGTATTTTTCTGACGTTTCAGGGGCGTAAGTTACTTTCCTGCAGAAAAAAAAAATCCTGTTTTTGGAATTTATTTTCTTTATTGCTGTTTCTTTAGCAGGCAATTTTACCATACTCAGTGGATTATTCCTGTATGTGTTTTTTGTGTGCAAATTAATATTACCGAATCTTGCTCAACATACTGAAAGGTGGATTTGGTTTTCCAACTGGATGCTGGGTTATGTTAGTAAGTTAGGGTAGATTAAATTATTAGGTATAGTCAAGCTAGGTTAGGTTGGGTTTAGTTAAACTTAGATTTGGCCAGTACCTTCCACCATTACTAATATTTCCGATCAGATTATTGTCAGTCATATTATGGTTTTTCATTTGCACAACAAATGAGACCTCAAAACACTCAAATGAACTAAAAAACTATCAGATGTTAGAAAAGAAATAAATACACCCAAAATAGGAAACTGCAATAAGGAACACATTTACCGTTTTTATCATCACGTGCACATACCTACAATTGTCTGTCTTACTAAACGTACTCAAAGGTGATTTTCGTTTCTCAGCTGGATGCTAGGTTAGGTTTGGGTAAATTATTAGGTACAGTTAAGCTAGTTTTGGTTAGCTGTAGTAAAACACTAGGTGGCAGTCACTTCCACCGTTAGGCTGAGTCAAACGAGTTGACGGGGAAACATATTTAGCATGAAACATTTTACCGCCTCAGAAAAAAATCACAAAGTACAGACTGGAAAAATTGATTTGGTAAGGTGATTTTACTGCCTCTGATAAAACGTATGTTTACCAAAAGAAAAGCTTTTCTTGTACTGAAGGAGTTAATGACATACGATGAATTAAAACTTACCTCTTCAAGGAATCGTCGTCGGTAGAGCGCTTGGCTGCGCATATGATGCCTTGATCCATAGGCTGGATAGCCAATGTTGTGTTAGGAGGCAGCATGATGCACCTGATTTGTCCATCATCGCTCACGAGTTCAGAAATGCCAGGATGAGCAGGGGCGTTATCAAGCAGGAGAATTGCTCGTACACGAGCTAGTGCAATATTCAGCACTTCCTGTTGAAATCTTCGCACCTCAGGGATGAAATGATCAAAGAACCACTTCTTAAAAATCGCCACGTTGAACCAGCCTTTCTTGGAGAAGTCGTACAAAACAGGTAATTTATCCATACAGGTGCGGAGACAGCGTGGGCGACGAGCCTTGCCAACCACGAGCGGCTTCAACCGGTGCAGACCATCAGCACTTGCAGAGCACAACACAGACATACGATCTTTGGAAATTTTGCGTCCAGGAACAGAGTCTTCATGGCGCTGTGCAAGTGTGTTCAGGGGCAATGACCGGTAGAATAAACCAGTCTCGTCAGCGTTATATACCTGGGAGAGAAGAAGACCTTCGTCTTGTATAAGCTTCAGCAATTTCTCCCGAAACGGCTGAATTTGTGATGTATCTGCATCCAGAGACTCGCCAAACACACGTCGGTTTACCATAGAATGCCTTGCTTTGAAACGAGAAAGCCAACCATCAGATGCCTTGAAATCTTGAATGCCGATATGGTTAGCTAGCTTCTCTGCAGCACACTTAATCTCCGCACCCCGTACCATAACGCCGACACTCCGTTGCTGAACAAACCACTTATACACTGCGTCTTCTAGACGATCATCCACTGCAATTTTCATGGTTTTTCTGGCAGCCGACGACCCACTAACTTTACAGTCAATGGCTATCTTACCAGAGAATTCCATTAGTTTTGCCTTGGATTTTCGAATGTCAGACACAGTTTGCTTGCCTATTCCGTAGAACTCTGAGCAGTGCTTAATACTCCAACCAGATTCAAGTTTTTTAATAATTTCCAGCTTCTGTTGCAGCGTCAGGACAATTCTTTTCCTCTTTGTTGGTGGTGGAGCCATGGATATAATGATGAAGGGCATCGCCAACATCACAAATATAAAAATAAACCACGGCCATACTGGTAAATCAGCAGAGGTAAAAGGTGAACTAGCCATGGTGAATGTCGCACACGTGAGTGACCAAGTCAAACAAGGCAGTCGTGAGCGAGAGGTGTGGGTGGGGGGTAGACTCACGCTCGTTTACTCGTAGCTCGCTTGCTAGCAACCGCGGTGCTTTCTGTTTAAACTGGAGCTATCGTACAATTTTATGAATTATCGTACCAATTAATCATTCAGTCACGGCCCGATTAATCCGAAGGCTGGAAAATCCAAGCCTGGATAATCGAGCTTTCACTGTATATCGGAAAGAGTCCGATAAAGCCAGAAAGCAGTCCGAACTGCATGACCACTTCAGCTATGTTCACCACAATAAGACAAGCAAAAGACAAGTTTTTCAGTGCACAGTACAGTATTATTATGCCATTTGATTAATGTAGTGAAGGTATAACACAGTACAATACTGCAATGGTGGTGAAAACCACTGACGCAATCCGGACTAATGTCTGATATATCGAAAAAAGTCCGGATTAGCAGGGGTAAGTCCGGATGTCACTTTTATCGGAATTTCGCATTTTTCGGACTGGCTTGGGCCCCAATTACTCCGTTATAGTGAGGTCTTACTGTATTGTAAAATTTTACATATAACTGCTACCTGTATTATAAATTGAGGGAAAGTGGTTAACTTCACAGGTAGCAATGAAACTTTATCAGCATTTTTTTTTTTTACTTGCCGAGGATTTAATGGCAAAAAATTTTGTCTGAAAAGGCTGTTTTTCTTAATTTAAAAGGAATTAATTGCAAAAAATTCTGCTAGAAAAGGCTACCTATACCAAGAACTGGCTTTACACAATGACAGGGACTAACTGTGGTTGGTGGCAGGGGTTGAGTCGGCCTCGTCCTCCTCCCCACCAGTGACCTCTGGGTTCCTCATTGCCATCCATACTCGGTGGCCCACGTACTCACGCAGGTATGGGGGACACTCCCTGCGGACAAAGGTAACAGTAAGTTTTGGTATTATGGCTATTTACAAATGGTACAGCACTTTGTTCATCCAACCATCATCCAATCCAGTACCATACTACCCTTGAAATCCTAAGCATTGGGACATGGGGCTAGGCTACTTAAGTCCAACCATTTAAGGCAATGGTGGCCAGTCACATCTCCCTGAGTGGTATTATGTAAGTTGTTGTTGTCATTGTGCTACCCCAGTCTGTCTTGATTATGTAGACCCATCAACCGCAGGCAAGCAACGGCCCCTACATGATCGTCCCACAGTGAACTAAGATGCACTTTTTCTACTTCGTATACTACTTATCAACAGCTACAAAATAATAATAATCATCATCATCATCAATCCCATTTTGCCCCAAATAAACAAAAGCAAAGCCCTAGATAGCTTGTAGCACATAACCTTACATGATACAAAATAATCCAATTGTGGTCTTTGTAATCTTACATAAAATTACAGTATCAGGAAGTTTTCATAACTTTCCTTCGGGTTCACTGAAGGAGCTACTGGAACAGACGAATACATGTTACCAATGTGTAAAAGAACTGTCTTAAAACTTATTTTTGAAAAATCAACAGAAAATTTTCGGGAGAGGCCCCATTAATAAATTATGAAAATTAAGATGGATTACCTTTCACGACTGTAATAAAAATTGTTACTAGAGACTGTATAATTCAATTCAGACATCCAAATTCAGTGGAAATGACATGTGATTCAAAAGCACTCAGGTCTGTTGATGCCTGCAGTGAAGACCTATTAAAGGCAATGAGTCAATTCAGTACCGAAACTAATTTGTCCCCAAGTCGTTTCAGATTGTTAGGTCACATTAAATTGTCAGACTTGGTTGAATTTGGTTAGGTTACGTTAAGCTGTGTTAGGTTTGGTCAGGTCATATTAGATTAGGCTAGGTTAGTAGGCACAAACGATGTGACGGACTAACTTTGAAGCTGAACCAACCAGAGTCTGAAATAGCAGATGGCCACTTGCCATGGTTTGCATGTAAAACTTTCTTTTTTTCTTTCTGGTGTATCAGGCTCCACTCCACCAACATGTGGTGCTCTGCAGAGATTGTATGTAGAGTGAGAAGTGCTTGTAAGTGTGATTGTTGTGTTGGAGTGGCTTTGGATGTGCATGTAGTCTGTGAACTAAGCGTAATTGGCCCGCGCATGCCGACTGGGTGCAAGCATACTATAGTATATGACACAGCACCCCTTATGTCCACCAAAGCAGGTCTGCATGCAAAACTTCAGGATGTATAGTTGATATCTTCAATACTACGCTTTTCTGCATCTTTTTAAAGTGATCACAGTGAAAATTAAGTCATAAGGTACTTTACTGAGAAAAAAGTGGAATTATTGGTATTTTAGTTATGGACATCTGGGGAATTTCAAATATTAACCCTCCTCAATCTTTAAATCTCCTTACCTGGAGTGTTTTGCACCGCTGAACACGCAATTGGAAATGAATAATAGTGTCGTAAATGAATTTACAATTTTTTCCCCACGTTTCAGGTAGACATGCGCTAGTGTCTGACATGTGCAATGCCCAACCAGTCCACCCCCCCCCAAGTTGATTGGTGCTTTTGTTTCACCTCCACCAATCATAGGTCGGCATAGCTAGCAGTCACTTTGCACCTGATTTTGAATTTCAGTATCAGGATGGCATCTCTGTGCTCTGCCTGTAAGAATGATTGCTTCTCAGTTATTTCGAAATTACATAGAGACTTTGCTGATGCTATTAGGTTTTTAGGACATCATAGCGTTCTGCCAGCTCAGATGATCTGTAAAAACTGTAAAAAGCAGTGTTCCTTGAGGGACAATAAACATACCTGGTTTTGTAACCATAGCACCCCCATCTGAACAAGAAAGAGAAGAAATTGCAACTACCAAGTGTCTGATTTTTAGGGTACAGTACTTTCCTTGACAGTAGGCACCCACCAGCCTGGAAAATGATTTTATTTGTGAATCACTGGCTGCAAAAGTTAAGGGACCATCAAACAGTAATCAAGTGCTTGAAAGTTTCGTTTGCTACAAGTGTGGACTGGCAGAGTTCCCCCACCCCACCCCCCGCCCCAGAAATTACTGAATACTGGTTTGACCATCAAGACTCTAAAGGCCCTGGTGTCATTGTTAAAATCGACAAAACCCACTCTGGAAAAAGAAAGTACGACAGAGATCGCTTTCTGAGTGGTATTTGGGTTTTTGGCAGAATCAAAAGGGTCTTGATTTTTTTTTTTTTTTTGTCATGCCATTGGCAAAGCCTTTAAGTAGGAAGCAGAACACTGTGACCTTGATTTATAAACCTAATAAAGCAGCATGTACGTCCAGGCACGACCATCGTTAATGATAAGTAGGCAGCCTACAGCATCCACAACCACAGCTACAAACACCAAGTGATTAATCACCAAGAAAATTTTGTTCATCCTTCAGATGCCAGTATCCATACTCAGAACACTAAACAACTGTGGAGAGGACCTGAAAGAATGGATGATGCAGCCTGGGCTTCGATCAGTGTATTTTAAGCAGAATCTGGCATGGTATCTGTTCATTTCGAAGATCCCTGAGGACCAGCTTCTACACCAATTCTTTATCACCGCAAGTCAAGTGTACCCTCCACAGTCTGACAGACAGTGGCCACAGAAACCAATGCCTATCGATGTTGATGAACAAGACAACACAAACTCTGAATACGGTAAGAAGAACGTTCAGTTACTCTAGGTGTGGTAACTAATAGGGATACGTTAGGTTCAACTTAGGTTAGGTCAGGTTAACGATTTAGGTTGGACATGCAAACTATGTTTTTCTGATGGTTTTTTATGTGTTCTGAACAATTTCGACCATCATTTCTATCGGAAATTTTTACTTTTTGTGATTTTCCCCCTAGGAAAACCCCCAAGTGGAGATGAGGGAAAAAATCACAAAATTAGTAATTTCCAACAGAAATGGTAAAAATCATTCAAACACATAAAAAAAACACCGGAAAAACATTAAATCCCGAGATGTCTTAAAATAAAAATTTACCCAAATAGTAATTGCATATTCTAAGCATGGGAGCTCTGCTGCAGTTTCACCGATTCAATGAAGGCTCCACTAATCAACACTGTAAATGACACCAAACTTTTCTATTAACCCAGCAGGATCTGTTCAATAAACCAAATCATCATCTTGTTTAAAATGTCAGAGGAAATCATTTTCTCGGTTCCAGTACCCAAAGAAAGAAGTGCTAAGCTCTAATAAATTTTTGGATTTAAGTCTGAACCCTAAACTCTAAGACTCCTTACCAAGGCTGAAGTCTCTCACCAGACCACTTAGTTCACGTTGAGAAAAACTTGAGGTCGCATGCTATCGCTACCACACTGCAAGTCTACATCATTACTGTTCTCACTGCTTTCTTGGTCAGAACTACTGTGTGTTTTCAAGGTTTTCAGGTGGTACTGGGACAGGTATATCTGGTACAGAAGCAACAGGTTAAAGGCTGATGGGGGGTTTGGATTGAAAAATTTGGTCAATTTTTGGAAAACTGGATTTCTTGATCCAAGAAATCTGACACAATCACATTGTAGACCATGTTATTCTGAATCTGTTCCACTATACATTTGCTTTCGGAAATGTATATTTAACGTACAAATCCTATATAATATTATCTTGGATATCCCCTCAGTTTCAAACTTTTGCGTCGGTCTTTCTCCCTATCACGGGTGCTCCAGGGCATGACATCATGCCACTACAGCGCATGCTTGGATGTCACAGCCAATGAAATTAAAATTAGCCAAAACGCGAGCCAATCAAATCATTGATAGCGTTAGGAGATTTTCAAATTTCAAACATCCCTTACTTTTGTCAGTTCCATGGAATCCACGACAGCTTCTGCTTGTTGTGGGTGTACTGTGACTGAATATGAGGCCATCGCTTCCCCCCCCCAATGATCAGTAAGGAGCGAATTTTCTACGCAGTCACGGTGTTCTGCCTTCCCAAAGCGTAAGAAGTGTGGAAGTGACCTAAACTATAGACAGGACCTTCATCGGTGGTACTGCAAGAATTTTAAGAGTTACGCACATTTAAAGAAGCGGAGGGCAAACCCTTCCACCTCATCCTTCTCCGACGACATTTAAGGTTAGGTTAGGTTGGGTTTGGTTAATGTTAGGTTAGGTTCGGTTAATAATATGTGGGAGTCAGGGGGGACAAAGCCTCCCCCGCCCCAGTTAGTATAAATGGTTCAACCCATAAGGTATCCTCGATTTCAAAACCAAAAATATTTTTTTCTGGCCAACTGTTGTGATTTGAGTGAATTTGACCTTGGTTTTTGACGGAAATCACTCACTTTGGAGATATGCTTGGGTAGGCCCATCTCTGAAATGAGTGATTTCCGACAAAAATAAGTCAAATTCATTCAGATCACACTAAAACTGACCAGAAATCATGTTTTTGGTTTCAAAATGGAGAAATGTAGTTTTCCGAAAATCGACAAAAAATGTCGATTCTATTATCTTTTCAACCCCCTAACAGAATCATGAGTTTTTTTTTTATCAATTTTTTGATATTTTAAATTCTAAAACACTTTTCTTCTATGACATTTTTGTTGCAAATTATTATTTTTTTTACTCTTCAGGGATAGATTGGGTTAGGTTAGGTTAGGTTATCTTCAAGAGAAAAATAAAAATAATTTGCAACAAAAATGCATAAGTGTCTTAGAATTGTCTAAAATACC
The DNA here is from genome assembly GCA_018397915.1 of Birgus latro. NCBI lineage: Eukaryota > Metazoa > Arthropoda > Malacostraca > Decapoda > Coenobitidae > Birgus > Birgus latro. The sequence goes on from JAGKTI010031539.1 coordinate 8,542, forward strand.
AAAAAAAAAAAAAAAAAGTTCATTACAGATTCTTTGGCTTCCTCCACATCAGTGGAACATCAAAGCCAAAACATTTCTAGTTCACTTTGTCCACTGCCTGAGGTCTTTATCACAAACACAGCAGATTCCTCATAATTTGTCCTAACCAAGAATAAGCTTCTTTGAGAAGTCTAATGAATCTCTGTTGCTTCCTTATGACAAATTCAACACAGATGTAACACAAAGTGTCCAGGCAGTTAACAAAACCTCGTGTAGCCACTGCCTTACAAACTAAAGCTGACTCTGAAACAATTAATCAGACACAATGAACTCTACTAAACCTTGGAAACGCCTTACCACACAAGAACGGCGACTGCATGTCTTCTTGCAATGGCATGATATGGAAAGTAATTCAAATACAGTATGCAACACTGATGGTTGTCTTGTTATTATATACTACAAAAATGTGTAATTTAAAAACAATATTATGCATATTTTAGGGTATTTAAGGAAGCATCCACTCACCTCGCCTCTGCTTGCTCACCGACTAGACGCGTCGCTTACCGAACCGACCATCTCACTTACGGGACGCGTCAGTGCATCACACATTCCACCTGTAGGAAACCTCACGAAATACCCTAAACTTCCCTGACTTCTCCTATGCGGAGGCTTCGCTTCCCACAGACCCTGATTCTGACCACTTAAGAGTGTCACTTAACCTAACCCAGAGAGCCCTCTAATACCTACCATGCCAAATCCCAATGTGTTCAAACTTACTACACCTAATTCATCATAACCTAACCTATCCTATATAATATGGAAGGTAATTTTAATACAGTATGCAACACTAATAGTTGTCTGATTATTACGGACTACAAAATGTGTAATTTAAAAACTACAATATGCATATTTTAAGGTATTTAAGGAAGCATCCACTTACCTTGCGTCCGCCTGTTCACCGTTTAGATCCGTTGCTTACCGAACCGACCATCTCACTTTATGGGACGCGTCAGTGCATCACACATTCCATATATAGGAAACCTCACTAAACACCCTAAACTTAACCTGACTTATCCTATGTGATCTCACTTATGGGACGCGTCAGTGCAACACATTCCATCTGTAGGAAACCTCACGAAACACGCTTAACCTGACTTATCCTATGTGAGGGCTTCGCTTCCCACAGACTCCGATTTTGACCACTATCCTAACCGACAGAGCCCTTGAATACCTACCAGGCCAAATACCGATGTATCCAAACTTAGTAAACCTTATTTAATCTATCATAACCCAACCTATGCTATCCAAACCTAGCCTATCCCAACTGAACTGAAACTATCCAAAACTGACATACCGGTAAGATTTGAAATTACGCACAAAGTATGACGTGCGATTGGAGAGAGCCTGGCAAACCGTTTTTGCTCTTGGTAAAGCCGTCGGGGTGTGATATATTGTAGTCTTTATGTATTTCGCTGTTAAAATAAAAATAAAAAAAAATCTATTATCTATGATACTCTATGAAGCCTAACAAGTAACCTGTGAAAACAAATTTCAATAGGACATACGGAAAGGCGGCGCCCCTGTGGCAAGTCAAAAACACAGGGAACTTCAGGAGCCCGTCTAAACCTCGGTCGAGGAAGCTCCTCAACACCGTTTTCTAACCGATTTATTTGGCTTATTACACCTTCCTGTCCTCTTCCGCGTTACATAAATCCTTCTAATATCCCCATACTCTATGTAAATAACTTAGAACAGGATATTAACCGCCCATACCCAAAAATAGCTAGGGACGTAATGCTGGGGATCTTCCTTACCCGACACCCTGCACAGAGTTTACCACACCCAAACTGAACGTCCCAACAGTTCTGAGGAAAGATGTAGCCTGGCACACTTCTTTGTTTCCCCTTCCATACCTCTTTCTCACCTACTGATGTTCATGTTCAGTCCTGTGATAAGGCAGATAAAAGTGCTACATTCACGTTTTGATCTGAAATTTAATTAAACTGGTTATACAGTGAGACAGGCCAGAATCTGATCAGTTTAAATTTCTCTGGGCTCTATTTCAAAATCTATTTCTGTGAACAAACAGTACTTGATATTAAAATTTCAACCTTTTTTTTTTTTTTTAACTCACCGTAAGGAAATTTATAATAGGCATATCTTAAACTTTTTGTTTTTAGACCTGTCATTCTAAATATCCCACTTTAACAGCAACCAATTTTACGTTTTCTAACACCATACAATTTTGTTCACCCGAGAGAAATTGCGGCAATGAACTTGTGATATGTTGGGGTGACCATCATCCACTCACGTGATGTAATGCTGCCTACTTCTTCCTTCACCTTCATCATTCTATTTCTGTGTCTGCCATCTCGTCCAAATTCTCCCTTTCTTCCCTGTCACTGTTTACTACTTTCCACTTTAGTTGGCTATACACTAAGTGACAAGTCTAATGGTTTCCTGAAACCCTGGAAACCATGTACAACACAGAACTGTAGCCATATAACCAGATCAAGGGGTGAAGTGAAGCCTACTATGGTGCCCCTGTTAAATGGGTGGAGATGCACAAATACGACATCCACTCAGGAACCAAATTTCGACACTTCACGGCTCGCTGCAGGAAGGCGCTGTCAACTGCAACGAAACAGGGGTGGCTGACTGCCTGTAGTCGATGGTTCTGATCGGCCAGAAGATTGAGGTTCACCAACAGCAGCAGCATCAGTGAACTAAATGCATCTGACTTAAACCATCTGCTGATACGGCCGCACTTAGGTATTTCAGGCTCACACTAAATTATTTCATACTGGATGAACTTATGTATCTACACTGGCAGTAGCTGTAGGCCCAGGTTCAACTGAAACATAAACCCAGTGGACTTCAGGCTTACGGTGTGCTTCTACTGCAGTTGGCCATCCTCGTTTTATGGACTGGGTATTAGCTGGGGGATGTTCGTATATCCCGGCAGATAAGCCGTCCGGTTACGTTGATGCCAGCACGTGAAGGCGTCTCTTTCCAGCACCAGAAGCACTCAGGTATTTCGTTCAGGGTCACACGACACTATTTTGTTCACAGGTGAGAAAGACCAGGTAAACTGTTCAGTTTCCAGATGAATTGCTAAATCCTACCAGAGGAGGATTAAAAACTATCACACGCACAAAGCCATTTTACATTTGTGTGTGTGTGTGTGTGTGTGTGTGTGTGTGTGTGTGTGTGTGTGTGTGTGTGTGAAATCACAGGAATTATACTCCTTTTACTCTACCTTGATTTTCATCCCTTTGCGGCTCTTTTTATGTAGGCCCTACCTTAGTACTATAAACAAACAGTACCATGACTCCATCCGTTCCATTGCACCCCAATTTTTTTTCTAAAGTACCCCCCCCTACCTTCAGGCCATTTTCTTTACTTTCGGGGGGGACTTGTGGAAAGGGACGGGTTGACGAGAGAGAGAGAGAGAGAGAGAGAGAGAGAGAGAGAGAGAGAGAGAGAGAGAGAGAGAGAGAGAGAGAGAGAGAGAGAGAGAGAATAAATACAAGGAGTGGCCTAACCTCTACCCACTTGAAGGCGCGGCAACACACCCAGAATATGGAGAGT
>JAGKTI010031540.1:0-12110 GCA_018397915.1 Birgus latro
GTAGAGCGCTGTCACCTCATCACTAGAACTGGTATGTCTCACTTCCGTGACAGGAACCGACTTTCCTCGAACCTTCTTGAGCTTCATGAAGCAGAAGTCCAGCTCACATCCCATGGACATCAGATGGTCCAAACCAAGAAGGGAAGGATCCTCCATATTGACTACATAGGCTGGAAGCGTGGCCTCTTGCCCTGTCATTTCAATCTGGACATTGAAGGGTCCCCTCAATTCTGCATGGTGCCCAGTTACACCACACAATTGTTCTGATGACTCAGGCAGATACTGATGAAGTAACACATCAGGCCTCACAAAAGTCCGTTCTGAGGCTGAATCAATCACCAGGGAACACTTCTTGACGTCTATTCTTCCGTCTACTCGCACACTGTCGATCGCAGTTCTCCTGCATTTTCTCGGTGGTGGGGCTACTTGGGAAAAGCCTGCTGGTGATTGTCCCTAACACCAGGCTTCACTAGTTTTCCGCTTCTTTCTGAAGCCTTCTTCTTATCCTCCTTTTTCTTCTTTGGACGCTCAGACCTGATGTGTCCCACCTCACTACATGACCAACACCCTTTTGTTACAATTGTAGATTACCTTGCACTGCTCTGTTCTTGCTCCTTCTTCCATTTGCAACAATCCTCTTCCTTGTGTTCTGGCTTCCCACAGAACCAGCAACCTCCTCCAGTCTTCTCCTGTTCCCTCTTCCACCTGTAACAGCCCTCTTTCCTATGTTCTGGCTTTTCACAGTACCAGCAACTTCCTTCACATTTTTCCACTTCACGTACCTGTCCCTTTCTTGCCTTGAATCCTGCACTACGACCTGTCTGAAATGTGGATGTACTGGACCTGATAACTCAAATTCTAGAGCCCTGACTAGTGATTCTTGCAGCTTCTGGGTTGTGCCTGCTTCACTTACACTTTGAACTCTGCACTATCAAGAGCATCAATGAAATGGTCTCTCAGAGGAATAGCCAACAGGTTGGGTGCTGCTCCCAGGTATGCTTTGTATGCCGTACTCTACAGGTCATGAACAAGATGCTGGAGGAATTTGCCTTGACCCCGTGCATGGGTCCGGAATCTTGCCCTGTAAACCTCAGTCTGGTACATCGTCCCATATCTGCACTCCAGCACTTGTACTAGAGACTAATAACTGTTCCTATCCTCCACTGACATTTGGCCAAGAATCTCCATTTCAGCACCCTTGAGGCTTGTAGCAAGCTGCACTGCCTTCTGCCTATCATCCCAACCATTCTGATCTGCAAGTAACTCAAACTGCACACAAGAAGCTTCCTAAGAACTTTGCCATCTAATTCCTGAAGTTTCTTTTTAATTGGACCTCTGTTATAGCCATGAACTTCACTGGTTTGGGGCCTAAAAACTGGGGCATCATAATTAAGTCCAGGACTTAAAACTTCTGCATTCTGATTATTCAACCCTGTAATGCTACCTTCAGATCCTTGGGATCCATCAAGATTCACTATAACTGTCCACTTATTTTATATGCTCTGTGTACACTAACTGAGGCTCAGCAGTGCAATATTTCTCTACAGCCTCAATTTTCTCACTAATTATCTTCACATGGTCGACTACATGCTTCAAATTATTATCTACATGCTGTCTGCACTCCGTCACTATTCCCTCACTAATCTTCAGCTGCTTGTCTACATGCTGTCTGCACTCCATCACATTACTGCTTACCTCATACTTCTGCTGCCACTTCCTCCTTCAGCTGCTGTTGTTCTTCCTTCATTTCCCCCATGAAATTGTCTAGCTTTCCTTGCATCATCAGTTGTAATTCCCTCTGTTGCTCACGTAATGCCTCTTGAAGCTGTTCATATTGTTCTTTCTGTTCTTCATTCTGTGCCTGAGATTGTTCTTTGAGTTCTTTCTGTTCTTCATTCTGTGCCTGTTGTACACTTTGTGCATGCAATAACTTCAGACACACCTGGCTTCTCATCTGTACACCTTCAGCCTCCATGTCATAGGTTAGACTCACTGCAGCACCTTATGATCCACACTCCTGACACCACTGTTATACCCCATCCCACACAGTCACAGGCTCCAACAGCAGTAGTTCAGTATAGGAAGGACGTTGCCCAGTAAGCTGTTCTTCCTAGAGGCAGCCTTTAGTTGTACAACACAGCAGCACAGGCACTGTAAATAAACACTGGCTTCTTAAGTTCACTGTCTTTATTTTCCAAATAATTACACTTAATGCTTGCCAACTTCACTTCACTGTTTTCACAAATACTGGAGCTATACAATCTTCACTAACTACAATTACACTTAATGCCTGCCAACAAGCAGTTCAGGTAGCTGTTGCCTCTCCTGACACTGAGAGGACTCTCCCTACGTGCTACGAGGTCTCTGTATGCAGCACGTGTTAGGAGTGTGATGCTGTAAGGTAGTGAGACCTGGGCAGTAAAGGAAGAGGATATTCGCAGGCTCAAATGTACAGAAATGACAATGATTAGGCAGATGAGCAATGCGTCCCTGTGTGAGAGGCCTGGGGGGGTCAAGGTTTACAATGGAAAAGTTGTGAGGTAAGATGGGACTGCAGTGTACTGGTGTTGTGATGAGGAGAGGAAGATTGAGATGGTTTGGGCATGTGGAGAGGATGGGGGATGATAATTGAGTGTAGAAGATGAGGAGTGTTAAAACTGGGGGTGGGGTTGCAAGGAGTAGACCGAGAAAGAAATGGGATGAGGTCATTAAGTGTGACCTCAGGGTTAAGGGACTGAACAGGGAGGCTGCCACAGATTGAGCAGCATGGAGAGCCACCATTAGGTGATCAAGGCCAATGCATGCAAGCATGTTGGAGCCTTCAAAAAAGAAACAAAATGAAACAACACTTCACTATTTTCACGAGTACCAACGATATACAAACTTCACTAACACTTAATGCCTGCTAACTACACGTCACTTCACTGACACTGAAATAAACTCAAACTAAACTGAAAACTGATTGAAACTGATCTATTCTTATACTGTATAGCCTTAAATTACTCTTGAAGTCTAGTGTACCCTAGCACCTACAGATACCAAATCAGAGACATTCAAAACATGCCATTGTTGTTACACTACATCCATCCATCCATCATCCAATCCTATGTTGTCCCATGAGGAGTGTAGGAGCCCAGGGCTAGGCAAACTGGTCCTGACATTTAAGATGACAGTGACCAACCGCACTCATCCCTGAGTGGCATTACGTGAGCAAGAAACCCCAACCACCTTTTGGATATCAACCTTCACCGGCTCAATCTGACTGGAGCACCGTAATTACTCACTAAACCACCAGGCGCCAAAATTTAGTTATATGGTTACCACCCAGAGTAGTAAATAGTTTCCTGGTGTATTCCTGGTGTACAGGAAACCATTTGGCTTGTCACTCAGTGTAGCGTCATCCACAGGCAGAAGGTTACATAATATTCTCAATTATTTAGCATACAAACTGAGATAAAACTGTGTAATTTAACAATCATATAAATAAAACATTATACGGAATAAAGAGCACAAAAATTAATATACAACTTACAAAATAACTACACTCACAAGCAGCAGGCTAACTGGCAACTCTGACTCGTAACAGAACTACGAGAAACATCAGGTGTTCTCCAGCACAATCTAAATAGCAATACAGCTTCTTAACAAATATGACAGTACAGGTATACCCCGGTTTAACGATGTAATTGGTTAAGTAAAAACCCATCACTAGGGGGGGTATCACATCTCGGGTTAGATTTAACATACAAAGTATAGGGATGCGTTTTTGAGCCTTGGGTTTCCCCCCCAACCAACTCCTAAACCCACCCAAATGAATCCAAAAACAAGTTTCTAGCACACCTTAACCCCCAAATAGCTTTAAAACAAGCTAAAAGCCTAAAAGCAGTTTATAACTCACCTAAACCAAGATAAAACTGAAGATTGTCAAATATAAGTGTGGAAAATATCAAACTTAGTAAACTGTACCATAAATGACAATGTTCACCCCACCTGTGACTAAAACATATTAATTTAAGTCTAAAACTATTTATAAACCAACCTAAACATAAAATTTAAGTCTAAAATATCAAAATAGGTAAAAAAAAAAAAAATTGTTAAACTGGGTTTGGCCATCGTTAAGCGGGGTTTGATGGTATTTCTACCCCCACCGAAAAGCCGGGGTATCGCTTATAGGGGTATCGTATCTCGTGGTATACCTATACTGTACTGTACACTGATAAACATGTCTGTTATTTACCTTATTGTTGCATACACTGCAGAGGTGGTCCATTAGTGGAGTCTGTACAGTCAAGATGATTGTACAGTAATTTCATTCATTCATTCATCATCCAATCCTATGTTGCTCCATGAAAATTGTAGGAGCCCAGAGCTAGGCAAGTTGGTCCTACATTTAAGATGAGAGTGACTAGCCTCACTCATCCCCAAGTGGCATTACATGAGCAATAAACCCCAACCACCCCTTGGATATAAACCTTCCTCAGCTCAATCCGACTGGAGCGCCATAATTACCTACTAAACCACCAGGTGCCAAAATTTGGTTATATGGTTACCACCCATTGTAGTGAATGGTTTCCTGGTGTACAGGAAACCATTTGGCTTGTCACTCGTCAGGCAGGGTATCATATATCGGGGAAGTTTTAACATGAAAAATAATGAGATGCATTTTTCAGCCTTGGGTTTCCCCCCAACCAAGTCCTAATCTCACCCAAATGAGCCCCAGAACAAGTTTAAAGCCAATCTAAATGGCTTAACAGCTGTTAAGGAAGCTAACCTAAGCCTAACACCTGTAAATAACTCACTAAAACCAACAAATAAAATCTGAAAATTGCCAAATACAAGTCTGGAAAAAAATCAAGCTTGGTAAACTGTACCCCAAAATGACAGGGTTCACCCCACCTATGGCTAAAACACATTAAACTAAGTCTAAATACAGGTTATAAATTAACATAAGCAAATTTTACTCTAAAATATTACCAAAATTTGTAAAAAATAATTTTAAAAAAACATCGTCAAACCGAGGTTTGGCCATCGTTAGCTGGGGTATGGTGGTATTTCTACCCCCATCGCATCTAGGAGTGTTGTGTTGCCAACCCCCAAAGACCTCTTTGCCCTACATGCTCTAATATTACCCTACATTTCCCTTCACTACCCTATGGCTCAGGATGAAAATGTTACTATACTAGTTGATACTGTTTTTATTTATATGCTGGTATACAGCAACAAAAACAAAAGTGGTTCCTCTTATTTAGTGCAATACTAGGGCCTGAGCAGCTGATGCCCTGCTAGCTGCCAAATTCCAAAGAAGCATTCTCTATGATGATGGGTGACTTATTACTTACTGCTGAAGAAGTTTTTCTTTTGACAGTAGACTCTAGAGGGAAAGAGAGAATTTTTAAAAGCCAGTTGTTAGGAGTATTCTAACCTAACTGAACCATCACATACAATCACCAAATTTTAGCAGTTCAAGCTATATTGTAGTGGTATCCTGACCTATCCTAACCTAACCTTACATAACCAAACCTATTTCTAACCTAACTGAACCACCAAACATAACTGCTAAATTCTAGCTGCCATAATCCTAACCACTCCTTGTTTTTAATTAACCCCCCAGCTTTTTTTTATTTTTTTATAGCATACTCCCTTTCCATATACTGTATCATTTATCTTTTGCTGCAAAATAAGTATCACTCATACAAAAAATTTGCAATTACCCTACATTTCGCCAAGATTTTGTAAATTTACCCTACTGTCCCACAGACCAGGAAATGAGGCTAAATTATCCTATGGTTGGTAACACTGTGGCAAGTAGTGATGCTGCCAGTCCACCACTAACAAACGAACGACCACACCAACCACACAGACAATACTCTAATACAGAGTATTTTCTCCGGTCTGGACTGAGGTCACATTTTTTGGTATTTATTCCAAAATATTAGACACTAGTTCAGTCGGCTCCTGGACTCTGATAAAAGCAAATTCCGGTGTAGTGAAGTCCAATACAGTAAGACCTCACTATAACGGACTAATTGGGGCTCAGGCCAGTCCGAAATATGCGATTTTCCGATAAAAGCGACATCCGGACTTACCCCTGCTAATCAGGACTTTTTCCGATATATCAGACATTAGTCCGGATTGCATCAGTGGTTTTCACCACCATTGCAGTATTGTACTGTGTTATACCTTCACTACATTAATCAAATGGTATAATAATACTGTACTGTGCACTGAAAAACATGTCTTTTACTTGTCTTATTGTGGAGAACATTGCTGAAGTTGTAAGGCAGTCCGGACTGCTTTCTGGCTATATCGGACTTTTTCCAATATATAGGAGTTTAGTCTGGTAGCTCCTCGAGTCCGATAAAAGTGAATTCCAGTCTACTGAAGTCCGTTATATATCGAGGATTTATTGTAATGACTCAGAATACAGAACACATTACGCATACTAACTGTATTCGTTAACAATACTACATGAGGTATCCACTAGGGTGAAGAAACTAATTACAGTACTTGGAAATACAGTACTAAAAATAAACTAAAGCACAAAAGAGACAGCACTGTCCTGAAAGGGTTAATGGAGACTGTTCCTAATCACTTCAGTGTAAGGGCCTTCCTAGGATGAATAAAAGTAACTGGAGATAAAATTAATAAAATATACATTATTTCATCTTACCAAAGGATAATTGGTGCCCATCTCGTCCAACTGAAGAAGGTCAATAAGTTTTTCATAAATCCCAGGATTACGAAACTCCTTATTATTTTGGATCCAGCTATTGTAATCCTTGTTCCCTTGCATCACTTCCTTTAGGCGACTGCTCACTCTTTCCTATGGAGGTTGGAGACATAAGCAAAATACTCTATTAACAGTGTATAAAACAGCATATACAGTATTGTATACACATTGGACTACAATAGACTGTATACTTTTGAAAATTAAAGTATGTCTTAAAAATTAAACAGCACAACTTGCTGATACAGTACCCATTCTTTTGAGAAGTGACAAACTATGTTTCTTGAAGAATATCATCTTCACAGTGTCTATTCTACTTGGTATTCAAAGCTGTTCATTCACTTTCTCCATGCCTATATCCTGTTTTCTATAACAATGGTGGTGCCAATTCATTCATCACTAAATGTCCCACATAATGATGAAAAAACAAGAGAGAAGAAGCTATCAACATACTTCCCCAAGAATTGGACCATCCAGCCATTCACTCATCATTCAAGCCTTCAAAATTTACAACTCCATTCCAAAGCCCTTTGATTTCATAACTTCTATCACTTACCTGAACTACCAAATGACTAGTTTTAATCACAGTCATGTTTACAGTATAGTACATGTACTTCAATTACAATGTCCACACTTAACAAGCACAAAAGAGGTAGTGAAGTGGGCAATGAGAAAGCTAGGGTTGGAAGAGTGGCTGGTTAGGGTGGTTATGGCAATGTATGTGGGTGCTCACACCCAGGTAAGAGTGAATGGAGTTTTGAGTGATGAGTTTTCCGTGAATGTTGGTGTGCATCAGGGGTCAGTTTTGAGTCCCTTGTTGTTTATCATGGTGCTTGAAGCCCTCTCACGTGACTTCAGAGATGGACTCCCATGGGAGATGTATGCTGATGATTTGGTGTTGATTGCAGAGAATGAAAAGGAGGTGGAGGAAAGATTTAAGAAGTGGAGAGATGGTATGGGGTACAAGGGCTTAAGGGTAAATGCAGATAAAACAAAAGTGATGATATCTAGGGTTGGTGGCGGTACAATCAGAGGAGAGGGAGAGTGGCCATGTGCAGTTTGCCACATGGGTGTGGGAAGTAATTCCATCTTGTGCAGTGTTTGTGATAAGTGGGTGCACAAGAGATGTAGTGGTATTAGAGGTAGACTGCGAGATAATGCTGATTTCATGTGTGCGGTGTGTCGGGGAGAGCAGGAGGAGATTGTTAGGCGTGAGAGGGTTGAACTTGCAGGTGAGTCTCTTGAGTGTGTGGAGGAGTTTTGTTATTTGGGAGACATGTTATGTGCCGGAGGTGGGGCTGGAGTTAGCTCGGTTGCTAGGGTGAGAAGTGGTTGGAAGAAGTTCAGGGAGCTGTTGCCTCTCCTGACATTGAGAAGACTCTCCTTACGTGCTAAGGGGCCTTTGTATGCAGCATGTGTTAGGAGTGTGATGCTGTATGGTAGTGAGACATGGGCAGTAAAGGAAGAGGATATTCGCAGGTTTAAACGTACAGAAATGACAATGATTAGGTAGATGTGCAGTGCATCCCTGCGTACAAGGCCTGGGGGGGCTGGGTTTACGATGGAAGAGTTGAGAGGTAGGATGGGACTGGAGTGTATTGGTGTTGTGATGAGGAGGGGTAGGCTGAGGTGGTTTGGATATGTGGAGAGGATGGGGGGATGATAATTGGGTACAGAGGGTGAGAGGTGTTAACATTGGGGAAGGGGTTGGGAGGGGTAGACCGAGAAAGACATGGGACGAGGTCATTAAGTGTGACTCAAGGGTTAAGGGACTGAACAGGGAGGCTGCCGGGGATCGAGCAGCGTGGAGAGCCGCCATTAGGTGACCAAGGCCGACGCATGCAAGCATGTTGGAGCCTTCAAAAATGAAACGAAACGATCAATTGGTCTTCAACAGAGTGAAGTGCCTTGTGTGTGAAAACACTTAGGAAGATACAGTAAACTCTCAATAATCCATCATCACATCACAGTAACTGGCTCAATGTAATATCTGGCACTTTTTGCTCAGCTCCATTAAAGCAATATCTGGCAGAATTTGGCAATATCCAGAGATGATACAGGAAGAAACTGGTGGGCCTATAAAATATGTGGCTATGAGTTGTATCATCAGGTTCAGACGCAGGAGCCAACCGGCACACAGGAAAACCTAGCAACGCGCCTGACAATCAGAATGCACTGCGGAAGGAACACACCCAGGACACCGAGCCAACCATTGCTCTCCCATTCTCTCCCGTGAATCTAGTGTAGATGGTAGGTGGGGGCGCTCACCATCCACTCACTCAAGGTAGTGCTGCTTTTGGGTGTCTGCCCTTTCCATCCTCTATTCTTCTTTCCTTCCATCCTCTTCTGTCTCTCTTTCCTTCATTCTTTCCTCGTCCTTCAGCCTACAGGTGACTTTACACTCCCTTCTCTATCTTTCTTTCTTTCATTCCTTCCTCTTCTTTCTGCCTGTGGGTGACTCTACACTGAGTGAAGAGCCAAATGGTTTCCCGTACACCAGGAAACCATTTACTGCGCTGGGTGGTAACCATATAACCAAATTATAGCACCTGGTGGTTTAGTGGGTAATTACGGCGCTTCAATCGGATTGAGCCGATGAAGGTTCATGTCCATGGGGAGGTTGGGGTTTATTGCTCACGCAATGCCACTCAGGGATGAGTGAGGCTGGTCACTCTCATCTTAAATATCAGTGTACCCAACTAAACAACCCATGTATGTAAACAAGTACAGTTAGTGTCTCGAAATGCTGAGGTAGGCTGTGTTCTCACGCTGTGTTCTCGCCCTCCTCACATGACACTGACTCAGTGTGGAGTGAGCCTCTGTTCGGAGGGGAACTGCAAGCTTCCTGTAAATAAACCTCCCTTATACAGCAAGCAAGGTTTATGGATTTTACCCAACTATAACACGAGAGGGTTGTGGCACAAATTTGGTGCAGCGGTGAGTTGGATCTCCATCTCATATCGCCTCCCTACAGTGATTTAGTGACACAATCAAACTCATTAGTGCCGGTATTATGTCCTACCTCACTCCAGCCACACGCCTTGCCATTCACCTGCCTTCCATTGTGTCACCTGGGTGTGAACTTCCTTGTCACTAAGTTTATACCAACACTGACCTACGCATCTGTTCATCACCAGCTGTACACCTATTCCGTAAGGACCTATCAAGTGACAGTTCTCACACTCCTCCTGAGGCAATTATAAATTACCACCCCAAATATGCCCCACTATATACCCCAACTCCCTCTCCAACCCATCTTGCAAATGACTGAGTAAGCACCCTCACGGGACTGCTCCCACACCCGCCGCTCACGCCTGATACCACCATTCCCTCCACCCTGGGTATGTGGCCAGCCTACCAATGACCTCTAAGTCATTGCCACCACTCTCCACTCGACGTCTGGTTGGCCATACTCCAACACTCCAGCTTGCATCTCATTGGTCAGAGTCACTTGTGACGTCGTTCTCCCCCAATGTTTCCCCTCCAATGCTACACAGAGACACCTTATTCAAGTAGCGTCTCAAATCCTTCTCCGGTGAGCCAGATCACCTAATTCAAGTAGCGCCCTAACTTTGTCTCCACCGAGTCAGAATTCCTCATTCAAGTACCGTTTTAACTTCGTCTTTACCGAGCCAGTCCACCTCATTCAAGTAGTGTCTCAACTTCTTCTCCAGCAAGCCAAACTTCGCTCCATTCACCAACCAATATATGTACATATAGTTTATTCTCATCAGCCCATTACTTGACTTTCTATAGAGATTATTCTCCGGATCTTCTCTACATATTGCATCTCATGTAAATATTCATTTTCCTTTACAGTGGAGCCTCTCAGGTAGCGTTTTTTTGGGTAGCGAATCCATGGATAGCGACAGGAATGAAACTATCTCATAGCGATTAATGCTCCACGGTTAGCGAAAATCCGCTAGGCATATAACACATAGCAAGGTGGTAACACTGATAGTGAGTGCGAGTCTATTGTCATTCACACACACCACAAAGCCAGCAGAAGACAGGGCGTGAGTGCTGGGCATTCCCCAGGCCCTGTCTTCCCCCTTACTGTTATTTTAATCAGCCAACACCCCACTGACCGGGCTATAGGTGAAGGAAATCTTTAAACTAACCAACTTTCGTCATTCAGTTCATTGACCCATGTGGAGTGAAAGTACGTATCTTAAGCTTTTCTTATAACTAATCTCCAACTATCTCTCTCCCGCCAAATTTTACAGTTTTAAATTTTTCCTTTACCTTTACTTTTCTCTTGGGGGATTTTTTTTTCTTTTTATGCAAGGAAGAAGGAACCAAAGGCCAACAGGCCTGCATACTGTTCCTTCCAAGAAAAAACAAAAACAGTACAAAAGAGAGCCAAATTCAAGATCCGTTCAATTCGAGATGCCTGGACACACTGCGTTTGAAAGACTGGAGATCATAGGAAGTAGGAAATACAGACAGAGGAAGACAGTTCCAGAGTTGACCAGTTGCATAAATGAAGGACTGGGAGTAACGGTTAACTCTTGCATTAGAGAGTTGGACAGAAAAGGGATGAGAGTTTGTTGCTAAACGGGTACTACGTGCCCGTCGTAGAGGTGGAGGAACGCAAGCAGACAGTTCAGTGGAACAGTGACCATTGAAGTAGAGATAGAAGAGAGATAAGATGCAACAGTGCGGCGAAGAGACAATGGTTGAAGGGAATCAGTAAGAGGAGGAGAGTTAATGAGACGAAAAGCCTTTGACTCCACCCTATTGAGAAGAGCTGCATGTCGGGAGCCTCCCCACACATGAGAGTTGTACTCCATACACGGGCGAATAAAACCCGTGTACAGGGTCAACAACTGTGCAGGGGTAAAGAAAGTACAGAATCGGCTTAGCACACCTAATCTCTTGGAAGCAGATTTCACAAGAGATGTAATATGTTCTTTCCAAGACAAATCCTGAGAGAATGAAACCCCAAGCATGTTCAAGGATGAAGCAGGACATAACTGTTCATTATTAAACATTAGTGGGTAATCCTGAGGAAGATTTTGTTGGGTTGATATGTGTAAGAACTGAGTTTTTGATGCATTGAAAATAACAAGATTATTTTTACCCCAGTCAGAGATATGAGCCAAATCAGACATTAGGTGTGCCATAGCCTCATCCCTTTTTTGTTGAAGTAACTGCTGAGATGGATGTTGCAGGAACCGAATGGAAAGGTGAAGGGTGGAATCATCAGCATATGAGTGGATAGGGTTAGATGTACAGCTTAGAAGGTCATTGATGAATAAAAGGAAGAGAGTAGGTGATAGGACAGAACCCTGAGGAACACCACTGTTGATAGGTCTAGGAAAGGAACGATGGCTGTCTACAACAGCGGCTATAGAACGACCAGAAAGGAAGCTAGAGATGA
>JAGKTI010031541.1:0-12110 GCA_018397915.1 Birgus latro
ACCTGATTCTTATTTTCATGTCTTAATGTTGACGTGGATAAAGGGAGCAGGGGGTGGGGTGAGCGTGATTTAGGAATGAATGGATGGTGGTTGAGGAAACGAGGGAGACGCAAGAAAAAGAAAATGACGGGGAGAAAGGACAAGGAGAAACTAGGTAAAAGGCAGAAGAGCCGACAGAAGGAGAAACAAGAGAAGGGGGAAGGAAAAAAGGACAAGGAAGTGGCAATTGAGACACAAGAAATAAGGAGAAAGAGAAGAGACGTGGGGGGGGGGGGAGAGAGAGAAGAGAGTCAGGAGAGGAAACGAGAGACAAGTGTGCAAGGGAGTGAGGAGGCGGCTCGGGAGATGTGACAACAGAAATGGAAAGGTGAAAATGGAATCGGGGGAAAGAAAAATCAGGAAAAAGGGGCCTGTAGGATAATTTTTGTTTCAGGGGAATCTAGGGGAAAGGTGGAGGGTTGGGGGTTGAAACGTGGGTGTCTGGGGTGGAGGTAGCGGTAAGAGAGGTTAGGCTGCAGTAGAAAGGAAGGGGGAGTGTAATACAGGGAAAATAGGGTGCTAAGAGGGTACTGAAGACTGTGGCAGGAGGTATAGAGGTTGCGACAAGGAGGAGATGTGGCAGGGATGGGCGAGGAAGAAGGGGAGGGAAAGATCTGGCAGAGGGAGAAAAGCTCGCTGCATGGAGGAAAGAAGTTGGCGGAAGGGGAAAGAACAAGGCAAACAGTAGCAAAGATATGGACAAGAGAGAAGGTGGCAGAACGCAATTCACGAGAGAGGGGAGCTTATAAGAAAATCTTCGAGTGAAGAAATTATGGGGTGGGTAGCAAGGGTGGTGAAGGATGAGGCAGGGAAAATGTAAGGCGGGCTACGGAAGGGGAAGAGGTAGGGGCAGGCTGCGGCAAGAGAAGAGGCAGGGAAGGCTTCAGCAGAAGAGATGGGGCAGGTTGCGGCAGGGGAAGAGGTAGCGCAGGCTAAGGCAGGGGAAGAGGTAAGGCAGGCTGCGGCAGAGAGTAACGGCGTGGCAAGCTACGCAAGAGGATAAGTGTAGGGTAAGCTCAGGTACAGGTAAAGTAGGAAAGGTGGCGGAAGATATACGACAGGAAAGGAAGGCTTACAAGGGAGGCCTACAGTGGAGAAATCATGAGGAGGGAGAAAGGGTAAGCAGTGTGGCAGGGGAAAGCTTTTCACTAAGCATGTCACATTTCTGTTATATTTCATCCATTAAATATAAGATTATAGTACCTGAATTTTCCTGCTGCAATCTTTGAATGGTGCTGTTGTGGTGAAAGCGAGAATTACATTATCTGGCATTAGCGAGGGTAAAAGATGTAAATCGCACCGTCGTAGTTAAACGTCTGATAGATATTATAGCTTTTTAACTTTGATGCGCAGCGGGCATCTATTAAATGAATAAATTCGTCTGGAGTTATCTGGAATAAAATGCAAATAACCAATCTTGGCCAAAAGGCTACTCGAGACAGTTCTTAACCTTTCTGTGTGGTACGGGTCTCTGGGGTGGATGCGGTTGTCTGATGTTGGCCGGGAAAAAAAAAATCAATGACAGAATTTCGCAGCCGAGGGGTCAACCCTCTGCTTGCCTAGGAATGTTATCAGCTGAGTAAAAATGTCGTTAGGTAATGAGAATATAACCCCCGAAAATATTTCCCAATAATACCCCCAAATACCCAAAGTAATACTCCAAAACAATGCCCAATACTGCCAAATAATAACTAATAATAATAATAATAATACTATTTCAACTACTACTACTACTGCTGCTACTACTACCGATAATAATAATAACAATAATGATAATAATAATAACAATAATAATTATAATACCAATGCCTCAAAACTAAAAACACACAAAAATGATGACGTCAGTGGATAACGAGAATAAAATACCCAGTAATAACGTTTCAGCCATAAGGGTTAAGTCAATGGCTGGGTCACGTCCACACTGCACCACCACACATCCCTTCACTGGGTGCACTGTGGCTGGCGTCCTGTGGGGAGGGGGGGGGGGCGTTCTGTGAAACGATCCCCCAGGCACTTCCGTAATTACACGAGGAATAGGAGCAGGTGACAGTGACTGCATCTCTCTCCGCACAGTGATCATCATAGAGCGCTCCGTGACATGATGCAGCTGTGACGTGTTGCTGTAATTCTTCTTTATCATATCTCGTTCAACATAATATAGAATGCAATAAGAAATCGCAGCACAAGGAAGCCAAGTCATACCTTAACAAAGATTTATTTATGTTTCTCGCAAGGTAATGTATTCATAAAATGCGTCCCACAATGAATACTACGGCTCTTACACACTAAATAATATTACAGAAACTTACAAAACAGAGGCCGGGGCCAAAAATATAACAAAATATATTTCATTCGCCACAAATGAAGTTACAAGAACTCGTTAAACAGAAACATGATTTATACTTTAAATATTTCAATGTAACGAAACTTAGAACCGTATAACAGGGCTGACAAGTACTAGTGCAACGGTATACATAATATTTTTAGCGTTATAAAAAGAAATCAAAGAAGAGAGCGCAGGATCCAATTCTTAACAAGGTGAGTAATTTTGTTTCTCACATTACGAAGAAAGTTATAAGAAATCGACGACCTGGCCCAACGTGCAGTAATGTAAGTGTACAGTATACTACATTTCTCACATTAAGCAGAATGTTATAAGAATTCACACAAAACATTATGCAAATTACGTTCCTCATAAATACGAAGTGCTGTAAAAAACATCACAAAACAAGACAGACAGCCTGATAATTATTCATGCTTAACAGGGAATACTGCATTTCTTTTATAGTAATGACCGTCAAGCAGTTTTAACAGGGTGGGTTTCTCATACTTAACACACTGCATATGGCATCCCCCACACTAGAAAGTTGAACGAATTAGTAAGAAAGATTCCTGTGATTTATAATTTTCACTTTACATATTACTTTCCTCACATTATTTAAAAAAGTTACAAGAAAAAAAAAGTTACAAAATACTGTATCATCAGACAGGTCTCATGATTTCTACTTAAACAGGGCGCACATGTAAGCTTACGCCCTTTAGCTATCCGAGAACCCTCTAGTAATTAATTTGGCCCGAGGTGGAGTTGCTTCTTCCAAAATCCCGGTCCTAAATCTGGTTATCGGTTCCCTCTCCGTTAACCAGGCTCCGATGCACCCCGGGACGCATAGTCATTGCTTTTCCGATATCAAGCGCAGATTAAGACAGGACCCCGCGCTGCTGTATGTTCTTCCAAGTGGCTGGGAGGAGGTGTGAATACTTTACTATTTCACTGTAGGATGTCTTCAGTTGGACTGCCTAGAGGTGACAAGAAGAAAATGTGAATATTGACCCTCGTCGCTAGAAGAGACTCCGTTAACTAAATAATATCGTCAAGCAGAAGCAAGACTAACGTTAACAAAAAAAAGTTATCGTAATGAAGGCTTTTATTAAACCATCACTACAAGAGATTCTTCTCAAGCTGAAGAAAATCGTCCGGCGACGGCAAAGGTTTTATTATTTTGTCTGGTGGCGGGGTTGGAGTGTCAATGGCGAGGTAATTATTTGTACAGAAAAGGTTTACATATTGTTATAGTAGGGAAGGTGAGCAGACAGCATATATACATGAATGCCTGGATTTATCAGTAAAGAAGCCACAATACAGTGAGGGTGGCGCTTGACAAGTTAATCCTTCAACCACGGCTATTCACTATACTCGTATCGCAGACAAAGGAAAGAATGACGGTAAATATATAGCCCTAAGATATCTCAAAATGGTCTGAAGGCATGACTGGATCACAAGTGTGGCCACATATATCAATATCTATATTTTTATATCAATATCTATCTATCTGTCTACTTATCTCCCTGTTTGTCTATATACCTATCTACTTATACAGTATTTATATGAGTCAGTCTTTATTTCTTCCAGTGTGGTTGCTCTAATCTGATGCAGGTCCCTAACCCCTTTCAGTTTAGTTGATGGCCAAGTGTTGTCACATTTGAGGGTCGGTTTGACTATTAATTCCTGCCTCCTAATTTAGGCTCATCGAATTTCATACAACCACGACTTAGTATTCAACCGGTGGGAGTGGGCCAATCCCATCAGGTGAAAACAAACTGACTATAGCGCGTTGCCGCCACGTGGGTTAGGAGGCAGACTGAGGTGTTGGCGCCAAGATGCCAATATTGCATCAGAGAACGAAAGGCTGTCCCCATGACTGGTTTCAAACGATATGATGTGACTGGAAAGGCGAAAAGGTATGGCACAGTATATTCGCTTGACGGGCCGTCCGATGGTAGATAACAGAGCCGGACGAGTGAAGGAGGTGGAGTGGCCTGATGAGCCTTCCCATGCATGAGTCTGGGATGAGTCTGGTTAGGAGGTGAATGGCTGTCCAAGAGGTGTGAATACCCCATCATCGACTGTATGTGTATATCGTGTTGAATGTCTGAGTAGGCTGTGACCTAGACAAGAACGCAAAGGGTCCAGTTAAGAAAACGGGGCTTTTATAGAAAGATCATAATTAGGTTCTTGAGTACCTAAAATTTATCCCAAATGATAAAACTGTCATACTCTATATCTGCATGGCCAGAGCAAAGGATCCTATAGCTCCCAGGTGTGATGGTTTGCGATAGGTCTCATGGTCTTAGGAGGGCGAGGTGATGCAGACTAAATGGGAGACTGGTAGAAACCCAGGTGGGGTGGGGGGGGGGAGGCGGTAGAACCAGTGTGACTTACAATATACTTGGTTCAGTTCCCAGGTTGTGTGGTATGAAACCTTGATACCTACCGAAGGAATTAATGAAGACAGTTTCTAATCTTGTCAAACCATGCTGTCCATCCAAAGCTGAATTTCAGTGTTTGACAACAACGAGAACGAAACATAATGGCCATCTTTGTACTAAAGTGAATCATGAAGATTGTTCCAAACTCTTATATATATATCTCCCCCAGGCTAATTGGAATTCTCTAGTGATAGCAAGAACAAAAGGGCTACCATATCTAAACCTCCAAAAAAGACGACGCTCGATAATGGGACGATAGGAAAGGGGACTGAAGCAATAAATACTAATCTATATCGATTGTATTAATGTGCTTTGTGCTGTGCATTACATGCTGCCTTTGTTAGGTATCTGAGTGTTTTAAAATCAATCACTGGTTTAATTAATCAAATTTTACTCAAGTGGAGCCAGGACAGGTGGCTATGATACCGGCTCATGACGAAAAGTGAACCACACAGGGAGTTACAACAGTCCAGGACTGAACTAGCTTGAACATCTTAGTCATATTCTAAAAACTGAATATCTTATTGCTAATTCTGCACCAGAGTATTATCAATTTGGCATGGAGAATTCTGGTGACGCGTAAAACAGGCGAAATCCTAGACAGTTTCAAATATTTAGAAATTCCTCATGCATGGAGATAAACAGAACATAAAGAAGGGTACATGCAGGAATACACAGATTTAAGGTAGCCCTAAGGAACAGTGTGAGCAAGAAAGAGCACCCAGAAGGTGAAAACTTGCAATTTACAATCGGTCAATGAGCCAAACTTTTGCCACTGCCCTGGTGCCCTGTGAACCTTGATCTTTGACTTTTTCTCAAAATCGAATAATTTTATTGTTCCTAAATCGGATGAAAACTTCATTTATACTATCTGCATAAGACAGATGGAAGGACAAGGTGAACAGAGGGACACACAAATGTACGTACGTACGCACGCACGCACGCACGCCCTCCCCCCCCCACACACACAAAGATATAAAACATCCCTACGCTACCTCGCGCGGGTGTAGGCTAAGAAAGAATGTCCTTGTTCATGAAAATCGTCTCTAACCCCGTCGCCACGAGGGGATTCTCCTGAGCCGAATTAAATCGTCTGGCTGTAGCAAGAAAGAAACTCTAGTCATAAGACCTTCGGAGGTATTACTTGTCCTTGAAACTCTAGCGTCCACTCCCTACCTACCACCCGTGAACCAGACACTATCCCGGGCTGGGTATTGGAGCTCCTCTCTATCGGACGCGAGGTGAGCTGTGATATAGGACTGGGATGTATAAGCGCTCCACCCAAATGCAACGGTTACTGCAAGGGAACAGCCTCTGGGATTTTATATTTTACGCATTTGTTATTGTATATTATTTTTAGTACTTTATTTTACATTTAGTTTCTACCTAGTCTTTTTACATAACACGTTATTACATTTCCTCTTCTTACGTTATTTACAGATATAGCATTACTGAGTTATGCACTACTAATTTTGGTTGTCAAAGCTCTGGTGGCTCCATCTTCAATTAGCTGGTTGTTAAAAGTGGCCAAACCAATTAAGAAAGAGATTACAGTGGTCTGCCTTTGTAAACACAATGAATCAACAAATCTTAAAGTACCTAGGTAGATTTCGCTAACACGGTCGATCGCTGTCATCTGGAGTGAGAGAATTTCCTGTGAGTTACGCCTTTGTGAGCCTGCTTGGGAGAATTTCACTAAGTGAGTTTTTATCATATGACCAGTTTGGGATAAAAGTTATGGTATGAACGAGGTTAGAAAATTATCCTTAAGGGTTTGAAGAGGTGAGGTGATGTTTGGTGTAGGTAAACAGAGCGATTATTTCTGCAGGGTGAACTTGTTTCGAACGTTTGAATGATTGGCAAGGACAAGTGCAGCCTATCTTCGAGGTACATTCTTATGATAATCCTCCATGTTTTTCCTTTCACCTGTCTCTTGATCAAGCCGACTCTTATAATAGCGGGAAGAAGAACAGGATAATAGGATAATCATGACAAAAATCTGTAATGGCGAGTGTGCTGCACCGAATTACAAGTATATTTCAAGCCGTAATCAAACATCAAGAATAAGAATAATTTCCTCTTGTTACCTGTAGCTTCAACCGCCACTGAACGGCTTGTAAACCATCCACACCCGTAGAAAGTTTATAATTTTCTTAGGCTACAGTGTGTCGATTTCTTTTACACGCAAGAATATCCCAGGTCTGAATGGGAAATTTTATCCATGAAATTAAAACGATCTCATTTCAGAGTCTAAGTTCTGACGAAACGCGCTAAAAAGAAAATTCAGGCAGGATGGACTACCGGTCAAGGTCTCTAATCAAAGACAACTTTCACTAAGACTGAGGAACTTCGTACATTATGCGTTAGGTAGTTTTCAGTCCGTCATGCATTCAGACACTTTATTTGGGTTTACGAGGGTTGGGTAGATCTTCAAGGTTATTATTTTTTTTTGAGGTATACGTAATTTAGGCCACGTCAAGTTTTAGCTTTTCTGGCCTGCGGAGTTTATTACAATTCTTTGTTCATAAACTCTTTCACAATGAGTCGAGCTGCTAAGCCCTTTTCCATAAACACCAGCAACAATAAGGGTTGGGGCGTGGGCCGTACACAGGAAATAAGAAAGTTTGTGAGCAGCGGGCTGGAAGGTTTCTTTTATTGGATTTCCTTAGCCAGCTTCACCGGCCTGCCTCCAGCCACCTCAAGGTCTCGCACACACTGGCTCTCACAGCTGGCTTCGAACATGGGTTTGATATGCTACCGTTGGCATCAGTACCTGTGATCAAACTGGCGAGCTGAATTAAAGAGCCTGGATTTTTTATGATAACCTGATTCATCGGTTTCTGTATTTCTGCATAAGTTAACCTGTAAAAAAAAAAAAACACTCCTAAGATGCCGAACAAAACTGCATTTTTTTTTTTTCCAGCACCCAAAAATATGACTATCTGTTAAGGCAAGTATGAATGATAAGAGTGCACTCTCTTAGAAGTGAATAAGTTACATATGTCCTTGTCATTTGGTGTATTACTAAGGTCAGTAGAATCACCCACATACAATTTCATCACAATTCTTCCAACATTTTCCTGTATTCCAGTGGAGAGAGAGCCAAACAGAGAGGTAGGTGTGAAAACATAACCTCCCCACCTTCGGTTGTGGAAGAAGTAGCATATATTTAATCTCCCAGGATGAGTTTATAAAATACACTAAACTATTCAGTCTAGTGGAGTATATTGCGCTTTGTTCTAGGTACCACAAGACGATTAGTTCAGTTAGGAGATACTTTTGAACCGGAGGGTTAGATAGAGCCAACAAACTCTTCAACTGACGGGGTTCCCTCCTCAGTTAAGTAAAATCGTTTGTAGGTATCAAGAAATATAAATGACAGGCCAAAGGACTGAAAGTGTTAAAGAGACAAACAGGCTGGCTTCCAGGAGCAACAACAACGACACGCTCGACATTATAATACACTGTTTCAGGGAGGCGGTTTGAGAAGGCAACACACACTTCCAGGTGTCGGGTTGCAGGGCCCTGGAAGGCGAGAGGCGGGAGGTGTCGGGTAGTTCACACGGCACGGGAGGAGGCTACCAGGTCACGTAGGCACCTCCACTCCCTTGATACATCCTTTGGTTCATACCTCCACGACTTCGGCATCTCCCCTCTCCCTCCTATCCTCCTTCGATAACCTCTGTTCCATTCCTCCACTCCCTCGGCATCTCTCCTCTTCCTTCCCTCTCCGCCCCATCCTCGATACTTACTTTCTATATCCTTCCACTCCCCTGGGTTCTTCTCTTCAGTTCCTATTTTCCTCCCTCGAGCCCTCTTTTTGTTTATCTCTGCTCTCCCGCAATACATCCTCTTTTTCATCCCTGCACTCTCGGCATCTTCCCTTTTCAGTCCCTCCTCTTCCTTAATACCTCCTCTTTCATTTCTCCACTACTCCCTCGGCTTTTCCTCGTTCCCTTCCATGATACCTAGCTTACTGTAATTCCTCTTTTCATTACTACAGCATCTACCCTCCTCAGTCTGCCCCCCCCCTTCTTCTTTTCACCCCCCTCCCCCTCTCTCTCTCTCTCTCTCTCCGCAGCTTCCATATCAGCATCTACTTTCTCTCGATAATCTCCTCTCTCCCAGCAGTCGCTTCAGTTGACCCTACCATCCCTTGGCACCGCATCTCTTCCCTATCTTGTCCCTGGCGATACCTCCTTCCTCCTACTACCATTCCTCTTCCTATCTCTACTGCTAACACTTAACCTTCACCGATATATTAGTCTCTTAGTAATATCCTCTCTTAGCGCCTACTTAAGTCGATCATCCTTTCCTTTAGCACCTCTTGCCCCCATCTGTTTCTGTCATCACCTCTCATCAGTTCCTCCTTTATCTGACAACTCCTGTGCCTGTCCCCTACTGCCCACACTTTCCTTTCATCGACACAGCTTTCCCTCGGTACTTATGTCACCCCCTCTCATCCCTGTCTTTAATTGTCATCATCTTCACCCATTCGTGCCTCCTTTCTTCGATAGCTCATTCTGTTCACACCTACCTTGGCCGATACTCCATCGACACATCCTTCTCTTGCTGATCCCTCTATCGGCTCCTTCCCTTGTCGATTCTTTCCTTCCTTTGGCACCTATTCTCGTTTCTTTTGTACTCTGCCCTCATCTTCTGCAATCGATATCTCCCTCCCTCACTAACTCCTGTTCCGATCCACATGTGATGGCTTCTTTCGTCATCGACACATCCTTCTCTTGGCTAATTCTTCTCACCTCCTCTCTCCCTTACTTCTCTTGGCTAATTCTTCTCACCTCCTCTCTCCCTTATCTTCCTCTTCTGACATCTTCTCCCATTAATACCTAACTTCTTCGACACCTTCTACTCCTCCCTTTCAGATTCGTCACTCACTTCCATCGTAATTATCTCCTTCCCTTCTCCTGGCACCTCCCTTGGTAGACTTCACTTTCTTTTCGATCCTGTTTTCCCCTATCATCTATCTTCCATTACTAACACTTTCCACTCATTGCCCATCCACTGCTGTTACGTCTGGATTATTTTATTCCTGTCACTGCCAGGCAATTCTGTTCAGCTATTGGAAGAACTCTTGTGGTAAGGGTTTTAATGGGTTTTTTTTCTTCTTTAATCAAGGCTGTCCACCTCAAACGCCTCCTCTCAGCTAGAAGTAAAATCGTCTGGCGGTAGCAGGAATAATATGACAATGACGCCCTTGAGGGAAAGGGGTAAGTCCTTCACTCTAATGACGCCTTGCATTCTTTCTACTATCTATCGATTTTATTTAACGTAGGAGAGACTTTTCAAGCAAGACGGGTTAGCTGTAGCCTCCATTAGCCCACTGACGACAGGGGGATTCCCTATACAAGAGAACCGTCTATCAGCATCAAGAATGAAAATAGAAAATACGTCCTCAAGCTGAAAGGATATGGAAGTCCTCAGGTAGGCAAATCTTCTACTCCATCCCTCACCTCCCTTGACACCTCCTCTCGTCCCTAGCTTCCTCTCTCCCCACCTTCCATTACAGACGCTCCCTCCGCCTCTCTGCATCGTACAGTCGACAGCTATTGTATTAACGACAGCCTCTCCCACCTCCAGCAGTCCTCTCCGCATTACCACCAATGGTCGGATTCATACTTTTCTTTTTCACTGGCNCGTATTTTCGTTAGAAGCGCCTTTTTTTCTGTCAATTCTCTGATTTTTGTCGAATGTTGCTTAATCGTTCTCCCTCTCTCTCTCTCTCTCTCTCTCTCTCTCTCACACACACACACACACACACACACACACACGCACACACATCTATCCGACTCTCAGGATAGATTACATAGCCCGTTTTCAGGGCCACGCAGTCTTCTTACGCAAAACAGCGTCACACACGTTCCCTGTCACCGTCACATCCCCAAGTAGCTTTACACTAGTTCCGGGTTGCACTGTCTGCCTGCATCGTGCTCACTCGCTTCCACCACTATGTATATTAGCCTCAGCGTCAGGCCTCTCGCAGGAAGCACTGGTGAATCCTCAATGGGCAATGTTATACCACACACTGGAAATAGCGTCAGGGTTATTAGTCTTGTGTTAGTAGCGTGGATTACTAGAATGCAGACATTTTCTCTTTTCTGTTCTATTTCCCATTTTTTTTTCTGTTGGTATGGCTATGATTTCATAATAAATTATTTGTTTCATAATGAATTATGTTTTAAATTATACGCGTGGCTATGCTTCTTTTACGATGGAGATAAGTGACAGGTCATACTGACCCCAATGCGTAAACGACTGAAAAAGCTAATATCCCCCGGTTGTGGAGACTACATTGCCAGAAATTTCATTTAAATTCCCTTGTATGTAGCTGATGTAAATTCTGGCGATATCAAAAAGATGTAAAGGACATAAAGGAGAATATCGAGACAGTAACCTATGTAAAATGAATTACTCAGGAAGAGGAGGCAGGAAGTCTCTCATGTCAACTATATCACGGCTCCCAACCTTGCACTTCGCCTGTGTATTACCAAGGCTTTGAATCCTGTCCTACACAGTTTCCCTGAGCATATCACCATTGCTGACGTGAGAGGAGGAAGGTTGTGGAGTAAGCTTTGCCCCTTAATGGATTTCTTGCCTGAGCTGAGTTTGCTCTATAATTGAACGGGAGTAAGAAGTTAAACGTGACACAGGCCATGCATAACTGAGTGAAAGACAAAAATAGTCTCCTCTCAGTTCAAATAGTATCTCTAGCCAGGTGATCGCTGGTTTCATAATAAGCAATGTGAACGTATTTTTCGTAATTCAGATATATTTTTAGAGTATTTTAATGTTGTATAAAGTTTCTAGTTTATGGCGTACCAATCAAAACAGCAGTCATACACATACGAGGGAAGTTAATGGGGAACATTTTCAAACGTTTCATCCTTGGTTTCAAAATCAAAAGACGGAAAAAAAGGAATGATAATTTTGCAACGACTCTTCAATGTACGAAGAGATAACTGAACTCGGTGAAAAGTTAAACTCTCACTGAAAAAATTATGTTCTCATACATCAGAATTCCGCACAGCAATGGATACGCAGGTACTATGTCCTCTCGGCACAATTAATAAACACAAATATGTACCAGTTTCCCTTCAAACAAGTCTACAGTTACATTATGAATCCAAACCTTCTCGCCTCTACCGACCCCACCATCTGCACAGAGGAGAGGTGGGGGTGGGAGTCGAAATGTAGGGTGAGGGTCCAGTAACAGGGTGGGGGTCGAGGAGTACGGTGGGGGTTAAGGGGAAGAGTGAGGGTCGACGGGAAGGGCGAAGGTGAGGGGT
>JAGKTI010031542.1:0-12110 GCA_018397915.1 Birgus latro
TCAGCTTTGGACAGATTTTTCGAATTAAAGGAGTCATGGCATTCACTGCTCCCTTCAGCTGTCTAAAATCGTCTAATGGCAGCAAGAACAGAATATTAGATAGGTCACCAGACTGAATGGGACAAACGATGATTTCTTCAGTTATCAGACGTTCCCATATAGCCTAATAACGTAACCTGAGAGTACCAGTAACTGTTATAATCACATGTCACTGGTAAATCGCTTCACTCTCATGAATGTATTTTTATTTTATTTTCACTGTTTCCCGACGATTTTCTTCAGCTTAGGAGAAAGATATGAGACTGATGGTGTCTGATATTACCACTATTAACCACGTCATTACTAGATCACCTGTCTCCAGTTGAATAAAATCGTCTTTTTGGGCAAATGTAAAAGAAATTAGGTTACCGCACTGAAGCGGTTATTGGATATAGCTTCTAAATCATTCATAAGGCGTGACCCCTAGCCCTAGCTCAGTAAAACTGTCTGGCAGCAGCAAACTCAAAATAAAAGTGAACGCCACCATGCTAGGGGGATTGATGAGGACTGTTTCTAGTTCCAGCCAGCCAGACGTCTCCTCGAAATTCACTTAAGATTTTAAAAAACAAGGCACCATCGTTCTGAAAGGGTGTGAGCAAAAACACTTCGAGATTAACTAACGAAACGACCACTGGTACGGTGGATAAGGGGAAGGAGAGGGACAAGATTAGGGAGGGAAAGACGAGGAGAAGGGTAGGAGGAGGGGGAGGGGAAGTAAAGGGAGAGAGGAGGTAATGAGAGGGAGGGAGGCAGGGAGAGAGAAGGGGTAATGAGAGGGAGGGAGATAGGGAAAGAGAGGGGGAAAAGGGGTAAGAGGAGGGTGGGAACCGGGAGGAGAGCAAGAAAATGGTACGGGAGGAGGAGAGGGGCAAGGGGAGGGAGAGGAGACAAGAAGAGGACGCAGGAGGGGGAAAGGGCAAAAAAAAAGGGTGAGGGAGGAGAAGGGTAGCAACAGGAAGGGTGACGGGGATGTGGGCAAGAAGAGGATGCAAGAGAGGGTAAGAGGAGGAGTTATGGGGAGAAGTGGGCAAGAGGGTGGTGCAGGAGAGGGCAAGAGGAATTGTGAGGGAGCAGTGGGGAAGAGGAAGGGTGAAGGGGGAGTGGGCAACAGTAGGGTGTAAGAAAGGGCAAGCTGAGGGGTGAGGGGGCAGTGGGCAAGAGGAGGATGCCGGAGGGGACAACAGTAGAAGTAGGGCAAAAGGAGGTGCTGGAGGCGTTGGGGCAAAAGATGATGGGGAGGGAGGGAGGAAGGTGAGATATTACGTAAGCTGAGAATTGCACAACGATTTCATAACATCCTTTTTTCTGCACTAACCTGAAGGGGAAAAGTACGGGTATAAACAAGCTTGACTGACTACCGAAGCCGTTCTTGACAATGTAAAATAAGAGGTCATTGCATCTGAATAGACCCTGTGTGTGTGTGTGTGTGTGTGTGTGTGAGTGTGGCTTTTTCTATACTGAAATTGGAGGGGTATAGTGGGCAGTACGGCAGCATGGCCAGAAGGACATGCATTCATAATCTTACTTTTCGTTCACTAACTAAGAAGGAGTTCCGAGACTGTGTAAACGAACTATTGATTGCATTTTTACGAGGTGCATAATTAAACTAGCTTCATTCAGTTTGCTTTTTTTTTTTTTTTTTGGGGGGGGGGGGGATGGGGGACAGGAAAGGAGACCGAGTAAGAAATTAGACTGGACTGAAGAGTTACACACATTACCTTAATTTTTTTTTCTTTTGCTGGTGGGCTGGTGGGGTAGCTTGGCAAGTAGGGCGGGTATTTCGTAATATTAGGTTTCCCGCTCTATCGTTACGTCACCTTTCCTGGCCACCAAGTAAGCAGGTTTCAAATACAAGTTTGCCGTCAGAAGTTGTTTTACACAGTCTCAGGACCCAGTACTATCGACAGTAAGTGTTGTTACCACGAGTTACCAATTTAGTGGCCGTATTTATAAAGGATCCCAGCCAATTTGCGAGATAATCAGGTCCACATAACAGTTACCGAATATCATTGATTTTTTTCTTTCTTTCCTCTAATATTGACTTGAACTTGATTGTGAAGCGTTTGGCAGTGAATGTAGCCGAATGTAAAAAAAAAAAAATGTGTACAAAGTGTACCATTCCCCTTATATGTATACGTGTATGTATTATGCCTCCCTCACTGTATACCCCCCACTGTATTCCCCCCACCCTCACTGTATCCAGAATCGCAGCGTAAGCAGCGTTCCCAGGCACGCCTAGCCAAACAGCTCCATATGTTTCGACTCTAGTCCAGTCGAGGGCTGACAATCTTGGAGGTAACACCTATATTTCTGTGCTCCACATTAAAGGCCGTAAATAGCTACTCCAGGACTTTCCTTCAACCATCAAGAGAGAGGTGTTACATTTTTGGTGGCAGCGGTGGGATGAGACTGGTTGTGAATACGGCTTGTAGTAGGTATGTAGGATGAGTCTTGGAAGAGGTGGAGCGGCGCGCTGGGCTTGAGCCGATACCTGAATAGGAGGGTGGAGGGGCGCAGTGGTGGGTGTTTAATCCGGAGCAGATGTGGAGGCACCGAAGGGTGGACAAATGTCGCCACAGGCAGATGCAAGGCTGGAGGGTGGCAGATGTGGCAGAGGGCAGTGACGTGGCAGATGCAGAGAGTGAACGGCAGACACTGGAGAGGGCCACCGACAGATGAACAGGTGGCGGAACAGGTGCTTGAACAGGTGTCGGAACAGGTGCCTGGAACAGGCGCCGAGGGCTGCGGCGTCGATTGTCGCGGCCTGTGTGGGGTTGTGGTCGACACTGGGGAGGGGTATTGGACACCTGTATGCAGAGCCGGTATTACGCCACGAGAGTGAGGGCGAGAGGGCGAGGCCGTGAGAGGTGGGGCACCTAGTAGTTGTCGGTGGCACTAAATCACTGTAGGAGGCGTTTGGAAACGAGGGTCGATCACCGCTGCTACCAAAAATGTAACACCTCTCACTGTATACCCCCCACTGTATTCCCCCCACCCCCACTGTATCCAGAATCGCAGCGTAAGCAGAGTTCCCAGGCACGCCTAGCCAAACAGCTCCATATGTTTCGACTCTAGTCCAGTCGAGGGCTGACAATCTTGGAGGT
Source organism: Birgus latro (assembly GCA_018397915.1). Classification (NCBI taxonomy): domain Eukaryota; kingdom Metazoa; phylum Arthropoda; class Malacostraca; order Decapoda; family Coenobitidae; genus Birgus; species Birgus latro. The sequence continues at coordinate 3,144 of JAGKTI010031542.1, forward strand.
AACACCTATATTTCTGTGCTCCACATTAAAGGCCGTAAATAGCTACTCCAGGGCTTTCCTTCAACCATCAAGAGAGAGGTGTTACAAAAGCACAAGCTTAAGAAAGCTTGTAAGTATGAACCCAGATCCACAGAGGTAGCTAAACTTACATTGAAAGTATGTTAGAAGGTCGCTAATCACAAAATTTTCCAGAAAATAGTTAAGAGATGAGCCAGAATTGGTAAGATCTAGGGACGATCCTTAAGAAACAGTTGTCTGATGTATTAAAATCCGTAGGTCAGAATATTGCACTGTCTAAATGGAAACCCTCCTCTCATAGACAGCGTCCACTCAGTCAATGTAGTGTTGCTTTCAGGTGACTGTGGACTGAGTGACAGGCCAAACAGTTTGCTGCAACAAAAGGAAACGATTTAGTGCGCTGCGTAGTAGCCACACAACCAAAGAACTCCTGGTAGTTTTGTGGCTGCAGTCGGAGGTGGCCCATAAGAGTTTACGTGCGGGAAGTGGTTGGAATTTATGTTCATATAATATTACACAGGGAAAGTGACGGGACACCCTCACGTCAACAGTGTGTACTGAAACAGCCCAGCCCTGGATCCCTCCGCTCTTAATGGGGAAAAAAAGAATCCGGTGACTGACAGTTTAACTGGACGGGATAAATAGTCTTCATAACCACACCACATCTAAAAGCATCGCTTAAGCTGTATAAAATCATTTGGTAATAGCACGAATACTAACGAAACAAATATACTAAAAAAAAATGAAAGGAAAAATTACACAATCCCTCTGATAACCTTTAAAAAAAAATTAACTTGAGATTCGAGAGATGTTGAAACTCAATTTTAACAGCAACTTGTTTGTCGTGATGAGTACCAAAACATATTTACTTGAGCCAGAACCGCTTTAGTCCTTATGCAGAGAGAGAAAGAGAGAGAGAGAGAGAGAGAGAGAGAGATGTAAGGTACTGCACATTGGTTAGAGAAACACAGATCTCTAGTAGCTATTTAAGGAGTTTATTATAAGACAGTTCACCACAGTGTTCCCCTCGTGAGCGCACGCCTGGGACTGACTTTATTATTTTTTTTTTATGTGTCCGACTCTAGTAATAGGCTTCACAGCCTGCTGTCAAGGCCCAGCAGTCCTCCTACATACCATACACCTCTACACGTCACCATTTCGGCGCTAGCACCCACCGTCCATATTGAATACATGCTAGGGATGTCTCATACAGGACTGGTGTATTGGTATTAGCGGGGGTATTTTTACATGTCGGCGGGTCTTCTGGCAGATCAGTAAAGCCTGATTTAATGAAATTCAAATCCTTGAACTGTTCCCTGTCCCAGCAGGGATTTGAATCTGGGTCCATTAAGACTGCAGGCCACCTGTCTACCGACTGAGCCACCGCCTCCCCCGCTAGCCCGAAGCATGAGAGACAGTTTTGACTCATCACTTTAAGATCTAGCAGTGGGGATATACAGGGGGGGATATTACAGTGGAGGTACATATGCAGTGGGGGGGCATGGATATACAGTGGAGACATATATATACAGTGGGGATACATATACAGTAGGGGGGCATAGATATACAGTGGGGGTACAGAGAGAGAGAGAGAGAGAGAGAGAGAGAGAGAGAGAGAGAGAGAGATCTGAATGAGTTGAATCATCAAGCATACTAGTTTTCAAAGCGATGACAAGCTCAGACTGTGCACTGCAGGAGCCCTTTGAGGCCCACCCCTTAACCCCCTCGCCCCATCGCGAGGGGTGGCCCTCTGGATTACCAGCCTGCTTAGAACTAGTCTTGATCGCCACTATGCATAGTTTCGTGTTCCTGAGTTGAGAAAAAAAAATCTATAGCCGTACTTGCTGGAGTTGCCTAGGTCCTCTGAAACCAACCCCCCATGTGGGACGGCCATCGGGACCCCACTCTGACTAAAATTTGATCTATTTGGAGGTTTACCACTGTGCAGAAATTCGTACTGTTAGGTAAAAAAAAAAAATGGTGCTGCCCTCTGGGGACTTCCCCACCCTCCCAAGGGAGCCGGGAGTCACACCCTGCCTAAACCAGGTGGGGAGTAAGTCTACCACTGTGCAAAATTTCGTTTACTTAGGTAAAAACTGTGATCGTTTTTCCACGGTGACACCCTGGGGCCACCTTCCATCATGAGGGACGGCCCTTGGGGGACAAATTCTACCTAAAAAACGATGCTGGTGGATGTCTACCACAAAGCAAAATTTCGTTTTCCTAGATGCTCCCTGAGGCTCCATGTTGCCAGATAACGGGTTCTCTGAGAAATATCTCTTTCTTTTCCTCCTGCTCCTCCATTACCTAAGTGTCTTACTGGTCAGACCTGGTCCACTTTGCCAATACTCACAGCTAAGTGCCCTTTTTCACTGTTTTGTGTGTGTGATTACAGTAATGTGATAGTCCTGCGTCTTGGTGAGTGATCTGGCTGATTGTCTGGTCGCTAAGTTTAAGTTGTGAAGTGTAAATACGGTTCATTCAACGTCTGTGAGTTTTGTTTGTAGATGAGTGTTTGATTTCTAGTATAAGTTAACTTTGTTTGAAAGACGGTATTGAATAAGAGACTTAGTCCATTTCTGTTTAATCTCTGTGACAGTGTTGAGTGGTTTAGACGGCGATCTGCACCGTTTTAAGGTAAAAACAATTTATATCATGTATAAGTAGTACTGTTTTTACCTTGGCGCCAATATCTCTTTGTCCTTGATACGCAGTTACTTCCGCTGTCTCCAACCAGAGGGCCAGACGAGGTACCCTCAGAAAACCATAGGAAATTGTGCTTTCGGTATTTATTTTTTCTGTCTCAGAACTAATTTAATATTAATGGATTAAGATAGGATTTTTCACTGTATTACTTATCCATTATCTTATAACTGTTAACGATAAATTCGTGTGACAAGTGATTACGGCAGCATTTGTTAACATCTTTGACACCGGCAAGTCTTGTTATTGTCCAACAACTTTTTTTCTGTTCTACTTACATTAATTTTTACAGCAAAATATCTCTCCCACTTTTTTACAGGTAAGATAAAATTGTGTTTTCACATGCTATGACTTTGCAGGTGATAAACTTATGTGTGTATTGGATGAATATGTTGCGACTTCACTGTTGTTATATTTCAGGTTGTAGTATAATTTTTCTTCACTCCAGGTAACGGCTAGCTTTCCATTCTCTGTAATAAATTACTGATAAATACACTGCAGGTACATTACTAACCAATAAGGTTGCCATTCCTTCACAGTTTTAAACAACAACAAGACCCCCAGCAGCAAAACCTTCACCTGTAACTATAGCATAAACTGTAATTGTTTAGCTAGCAGATTTTGTAAAAGCAACTAATTCTTGTTCTAATATCTCTTCCATGTGCTAATCAATAATATTTTTTTCTTTTCCCTTATAAGTCTTCACAATTACTTTGTTCCAGTATGTTGCGGAACGTTATTTGCATAGCCTGCTCCGGTAATTTCACTAGATCCTTATATACGGACCGCTCCTTTGTTTGCAGGAGGAACAAACTACGGCACTTCCTGGAAGACAAGCTGACCCAGGCTACAAATAAAATTAACACCCTGACCCAAAAAGTTGATGAGCTGGAGCTATTCATTGCAAGTAATGTCAGACACAATGTGGAGGAATGTGCAACTGCTCAGCCAACCGCTGTCCAGGTTGATCCTCCTCCTTCCACTTTAGTTACGTCTCCCTTTACTTCGCCCTCCACCATAAAGAAGTAGTTCCAACGAGCGCAGAATGGTGCGAGGTTTGCTAGAAAAGGGAGAATCAGTCCAGTAACCTCATACAATAAATTTCATATACTCGCAAAAGTACAGGAAGAGCCCCATGAGGCACGGGTTGTCGGGGACTCCATCATCCGTGGTCAGTTGGTGGAATTTTGAGGCAGGGCACCCTCTAAACGAAAGTGTTTTTGTATTCCAGGCGCAGGAGTAGAGAACATAACAGAGGCTGTGGATGCCGTTTTTGAGAGTGCAGAAAATGATAGCCTCGTTATCATTCATACAGGTGCTAATGATGTGCAAATCCACTCAGAGCAGCTGATGGAGAAGTTCAGAAAGATAATCAGACACTACAAGGATGAAACTGACAACATTTTAATTCAGGCTTACCCCCAAGAACTGATGCAGGAATGCCTTTTCCAGTGAAGCATCTAGCATAAATAATAGGGTCAAGTCACTTTGCTTGCAGGAAGGAGCTGAGTTCATCAACACGTGGAACCGGTTTTACGAGCAGCAAACACTATTTGTGACATGGACTACGCTTGAAAGCCATTAGTTCTGCCTGTCTCGGTCATTTGCTTAGTGATGCAGTAAGTTTTTTTCTGGAGAAAAAGCAAGCACCACGTGATGTGAACGTAGATATCATACGATCCAATAAACGAATACGTAATGGAAGTTCCCCACATCTGAAAGGAAAATACATTAAAGCTCATCTTGTAAATGCGCATAGTCTGTGAAATAAATTTTCTGATTTAGAGGCCCTTGTCTTTGCTGAAGTGTATGAGTAATTGGTATAACGGAATCGGGGCTAAATACTGAGCAAAAAGATTTTCTAGCAGAGTTTAATTTACCATTCTATCACATTTTCAGTAGTGAAAGGAAGAATAAATCAGGGAGCGGTGTGTTGCTCTATATTAAATCAGGATGTCATTCAGTCATCATTACCAAGCCATGTATTGAAAACATTCACACTATTTATAATCAGCTTAGAATCGAATCTTGTCATGAAATCAAACTTGGATTAATTCATCATCCACCCTGTCAACCATTCAACATCGACAATGAAATCTACAATCAAAATGCAGAAACATTTTGTATGAAAAGCACCGCAATATTTGGTGATTTTAATTTGCCAGTTCAGAAATGGGGGGAAGCTCTATCCTTGAACACAGGGTTGGACCCATGTACAAACTTGCAGGAAAGTTCATTGTTTCAAATTGTAAATTATCCGACATGTGGGGCTAACATCCTAGCTCTTGTCTTAGCCACAACAGAAAATTTAATAGTAATGTTATTGTTGGAGAAGAATTAAGTACCAGTGATCATCGCATAGTTACATTTAACATTTATTTCAGTGAAGACAGTATCAGGGACAGTTGCAAGAAAGTACTCAACTTTTCAAGGGCAAATGTTAACTTAATTAAAGGCAACTGTAGGTGACTGGCATTCCATTGTCGAAACATTGGATATCAATGATGCATGGAAATGCTGAACAGAAACTCTCAACAATGCAATCAGGTTATGTATTCCAGTGCACAACAGAAGGCCTTCCAAAAATTCTAAACCCAAATGGTGGAACACCAGTATTAAACATTGTCTGGTAGCAAAAAATCTTGCATATAAAAATCATAATACCACAAAGAGTCAAAGTGATAGAAATATATACGATGCCCTTCGATGGAAAGCCAAAAAATTAAATAAATGCAGTAAGAAAAACCTTGCAGTATATACTGCAATTATCAGTATATCAAATGTCCAAAAATGTTTCAGTTACATAAGAAGCAAAAAAGTAATAACTCCAACATTAATCACAGATAGCAGAGAGCACACTGATGATGAAACTAAGATGGCGAAAATTCTCAGTACTTTCTCCGCATCAATATTTACAGTAGAAGAGATACATAAGATTCCTGCAGTTTCCCCAGTTCCTATAGAAAAGGACAAAATAATCAATGATACTACAGTTAGTGACTGCGATGTACTACTTGCATTTAGCATCTTAAGTGAGAATAAAACACCAGGACCGGACAAAATATCTCCATGTGTATTAAAGGAACTACAAAATAAAATATCAAAGCCTTTATCCAGACTTTTTAACATATCACTAAAGAGCAGTAAGGTGCCACACAAATGAAAAGCTTGCAAACTTAACCCCAAAATTCTACACAAAAGACTCCTTCAGAAGCTAAAGGCTCATGGTTTCAGTAGCAGTGTGCTCGAATGGGTAGAAGACTGGCTCACCAGAAGAAAGCAAAGAGTTGTAATAAGTAGAAACGAGTCAGACTGGATAAACGTTACAAGTAGAGTGCCGCAGGGTTCAGAGTTAGGTCCAATTCTTTTTTTAATATACATAAATGATACTGATGATGAATTATGTTTTAGGATTTCAAAATTTGCTGATGACACTAAAATGGGTAACAGAGCAGATACAGCACTGTAGAGGCAGGCAATTCAAAGAGATATTGATCAACTGGTTAACTGGGCCCAAACATGGCAAATGGATGTCAATAGTAATAAATGTAAAGTACCAAACATTGGCAGTAGAAATGCAAGAGCTAGTTATAACATGAATAATGACCAACATGACAGGGTAAACCATGAAGAGGATTTAGGAGTTATAATAACAAACGATTTGAAACCAAGAAAAACAATGTACAGAAGCAGTGAAAAAGCCAATAAATTGACTGGATTCATAGATAGAGCATTTGAATATAAATCCGAACATATCGTCTTCACATTGTATAATTCCATAGTACACCCGCACTTGGAGCATTGTTTTCACTTTTGGTCACCACATTATAAAAAGGATATGGAGAAACTTAGAAGAGTGCACTGAAGGGTGACAACGATGATACTTAGATTGGGAAATAAACCATACGAGGGACGTTTAGAAGGTCTGAATATCTTTACCCTAACTAAACGGAGGTTGCGAGAAGATTTAATTCAAGTATTCAAAGTATTCAAAGGACACGATAATATGGACATTGATAAATACTGTATTTCACAGTTGATCACTCAAAGTCTACTGGAGGTAATGGGAATAAAATTATTGGCAGACGATTTCAGTCACTTGAAGCTATGCATTTTTTATTTAATAGAGTTGTAAATATATAGAACAAATTGCCCTCAAAAGTAGTAAACTGTCATGCAGTATTAACCTTTGGTGAGTGGGGGTGCGTGCCTCCCTGGTTTTCTATCCTTGTCTGTAGCTGACAGATTAGTTTTGATAATTGCCCTATACCAAACAGCCACGAAAGGGCCAACAGGTCTGTTGCTATTTGCTTCCCTTTGTACTCCATTGTACTACTCCATTGCTGAGTAGTACCGTGCCTCTCACCTCTCTGTGGAGTAAGTAAAAGAAAGTTAAACAAACCACATAGAAATTGTGGTCGTCTTAAGTGGTCGTGTGGACAACAGTAAAACTACATGGTCTTTCTGAAGAGAGAAAGAGAGGGGGTGGGGGGGAGGGAGAGGTAGAAGGGGGAAAAGACAGGCAGATGGACAAAAAATGAGACAATGAGGAAGCGAGGGAGGGACGGGCAAATCATTAGTGATTTGTGTCACGGATAAATATGACTACTATCCAAATGATGTTTGAAGTGACATATTCGAGAAATTAGTATACTTCATTTGTCTCTCTCTCTCTCTCTCTCTCTCTCTCTCTCTCTCTCTCTCTCTCTCTCCCATTATTTTTTCTAGGTACTCCCATGTCGCCTCTATCGTAAACAACAACAGGAGGTCCTTGGGAACCTGGTGAGTGTGTGCTAATGTTAGAGAAGGAGAGGGAGAGAGAGGGAGAGAGAGAGAGGGGGGGGGAGAGAGAGAGAGAAAGAGAGAGAGAAAGAGAGAGAGAGTGAGAGAGAGAGAAAATAAATATTAGACAATTAGTTAGACTGTTATTTTATGACATACATGCGTTCAAACAGACAGAGGGAAGGGTCAGTCAGTGTCTTGGTTGGTTGGTTGGTTAGTAGGTGCTGCCAGCAGGGAGAACGGAATGAAAATTAACAACAGCCCGATCTTATTTATTTATTTATTTATTCATTCATTTACCGTGTTTTAGCTCGCAGTGTGCCCAAGTCCCGTTGCACAGAAAATGCATTATATCCTCAGTTTTGTCAATATATCTACCGACTTATTTGTTTCTCTATCCGTCTGTTCATTCTTCCTGTCATCTCTCTTTCTTCCTCCCAATACGCAAGTACCTCTGCCTACAGCAAAGGCAGAGCTAATACACTGGTTTCTCTTTTTCTTTCATTCTTACTTTATTTTTAGCTGATCAAAATGGTCATTGTTCAGCTGAAGTCGTAGGCGAGTCCTTAACGGCCACGGTTGAATAGAGACAGTATTTATTGTTTGGACTGCTTGATATTTTGATAAAGTGGTCTGGTGTTAGCTTATGCACAACACGTAGTACAGTCCTTCAGCAGCGAGAAGTTAACACTCTCAGAATCATTTGACTCATTCATATCAATAAAATAGTCTGTTAGGTGGAATAGAATACTAGAGTTTTTTTTTTTTCGACCATGGGAGGAATACTGGTAACAAGAGTAAAACGTCAGTGTTTCTATGAATCGATCACAGTTGAGTAAAATCGTCTGTTATTGGCTGGAATAGAACAACAGACTTGTTCTCATCATGAATGGGTAAAGTATTGCATCAGTTGAGACAATGAACCGCCAGGCCGATGTTAATTTTGTGGCCCAGACATCAAAATTTGACCTCGGGACTTAATGCTGTACCTTTTTTTTCCCCCTTACTGTGACTACCAAGGCTATTTGTCAAGTATGCTCTTGCTGTCACTACGAAACTTTCCCTTAGTTTGTAAAAGATTTTTTGATCTGCAGGGGTTAGATATCCTTCACTACTACGTTTCCACTACTAGGAGCATTCTTAATCTAAATATACCCATCTGGCAGTAACAAAAATAAGCAAAAAGACGTTCTCGGGCTGAAGGGAGTAAGCACAACAGCGGTAGAGACAAAGTACCTCCCGTCTGTTGCTAGTTTTGTGGCCAGACATTAAGTACTGACCTTGGTACTTAATGCTGTACCCTTAATCTCATCCTGGCATGAGGTCGGTCTGCCCTATGCCAAATAAAAGCGTTTGGAGGTAACACGAGTAAAGTAGAATAGGTTTCATTTTATTGACATTATCATTTTGATTCTGGGATATGGATGAAAAGATACTGACCAGGTATTTCTTTGTGTGTGTGTG
>JAGKTI010031543.1:0-12110 GCA_018397915.1 Birgus latro
CTCGCAGAGGTAAATAGAAGAAAATGGTAAAAGCACCCGCATAGCCATTCTGCTGATGACGCCTCATCGCTACCCAAAACTCAGTGAAGCTCTTCTCTTCAAATGCATCTTTGACAAATGAATCATTTCGGAGTTCCAGGAATTCATCTTGCATTGCATCTGGGAGGTTTGCCACACAAATGTTGCCAGAAAAGGGATTTCTCACAATTTTTGCTTCACTGTCATCCAGATCAGGAAAATACCTCAGTAATTCCATCTCCAGTAACTCCAGGTGCTCAAGAATGTTGGTTTTCAGCCAGGGATCAAGCTCTTTTCCATTGCTGTCTTGCACTTCAGACAGTCTTTCAAACATGGCAATGTTCCCTGTATTCACTTTCCTGCACCAGTTCTGAAGCTTAGCCACAAACCCTCTGGGATTATCTTGAAAATTAATAATAGTATTTGCCTTTCCTTGGAGCCTTAGACTGAGTTGATTTTGCTGTCCAAAAATGTCAGCAAGGTAAGCTAGTCGTTCAGTCCACTGTTCTTCATGCTGCAGGAGGTCACGCTTTCCCTGAACATCGAAGAAATGTTTGACTTCCGTGCAAAGTTCAAAGATTCGTCCCAGAACATTTCCTTTCGAGAGCCAACGTACTGCAGTGTAGAATAACAGCGTTTCATGTTCAGCATTCATGTCTTTGCACAGCTGTTTGAACAATCGACTGTTAAGGTCCCCTGCCTTGATGTAATTAACGATCTTGATTACTATTTCTAGGACCTTCTTCAGTGGGAGTAGGAGTGTCTTACATGATAAGGCATAACGATGAATCATACAGTGGGTTCCTTTTGCTTGTGGTGCCAGCCTCATCACCTTCGCTTGGAATCCAGATTTGCAACCAAGCATGGCTGGAGCACCATCTGTACATACACCACATACGTTCTCCCACTGAATTCCTCCACCATCGAAGAACTACCATTTTTTCCATTACGTCTTCAGCAAGTTGTTGTTGTTTCCAGGGCAGTACTAAACAAGAATTCCTCCTTTATATCATTTCCTTTGACTAACGAAAGAATGACAGTAGTTGTGAGCAAGAACTTACATCAGTTTACTCACCAATCTGAAATGCAAACAAGCCAAAAGGAGCCTCCTTGATAAACTGCTGTTTTATATCTTCTGACATGTCATGGATACAACGCTTCCCTGTGTTATTTGACAAGGACACCCGTTCAACTTTGCGAGCCTCAGCCTTCCCAAGGATGCATTCTACAATCAAAAGAGTACAACGTTTGATGAGTGTTTCCCCAGTTGTGTGTGGTTTCTGCTTCTTCACTATTTCAAGAGCAACTTTGTAAGAAGCCAGGACTGTTGCAACTTTTTGTTGTTGAAAAGCTCCTCCATAATCCAGTCTCTGTCGCATTAATTTTCTTTCATGTTGCTTGAAAAATCCAATATCCTGTCTTGCGTGTTCTGCATGATTCTCCTCAAGATGTAATATCATCTTCGATGGCCTCATAGATTCTGTGCTTAAGACCTTGTGGCACAGCACACAATCCACACATTGAGGTTTCTCTTGCCCAGATGCAGTAATGGATGTAAACCCAAAGTTCATGTATTCTTCAGAATAATTTTGCTTCTTACACACTGAAGCCATATTTTCAGATTTGCAGCGACAAAGCGTCAACAATCTTTAACCTGAAACAATGAAGTATAGATTAGTAATGAGGTAAACACATTTGTTATGACAAGAATATCGACTTTACAAGTCCAAATCACCATAGTAATATGGTGTTGCCGGGGTGAGACAAAATCCAGTTTAATTCGACCTCATACACAAAATGCAATTTAATTCGACCTCATACGAAGTTCTCATCCTTACTTATTTCAAACACTTAGGGAGGTTAATTGTTCCCTGGTTATCTCGAATGGTGAACAAGGCACTAAGGATCACTTTAGGGCACACTTCACGGAGAATACTAACCAAAAAGGGGGAAATAAATGAATTTTACCTGCGGGGGAGAGACGTAGATAAGTAAGCAGGCTCGGGGTGGAGGTGCGTCTGGCCCGCTATGGGACGCCAGGCCTCGCCTCACTCTGAGTCTCCCAGATGTGTACAGTACAATACTTTACTGCATGTGTTACGTATACTTTCTACTTGGGCCTCAAAATCTTCCACCTCTTGTAACAGTGCCTTATTAAATAAATTCTGGTGTGGGACAAGTGTCTCTTTCCGGGAGGCAAAACAGGGGTATCAGTAAATCAAGGGGTGTAATTAAACTATGTTGAGATTGACGGAGAGTCGGGAGTAGGTTTTGGCGGGAACCACTATAGCTAATTTTGTCCGAACAGAAGAAAACGTGATGAGGGTAGACCATGGAATTTCGTGCTCGGGCATTACAATATAACTTTCATATTGCTCCATGGCCCCCCAGAAAATATCCCATGGCCTCCCTGGGGGGCATGGCTTCGAGGTTGGGAACCCCTGGTCTAATGTTTTTAGGTCAGCTGTGTGTTTATGGTCTTGAAAATGCTGGTCATAATTATTAGCTGGGTTTCTTAAAAAAAAAAAAAAAATCCTGGCGAGGATGTTAGCTACGTCTACGGGATTTTCATGGATGGTATTATCCACCTACGAGTGGTCACAGGACGATGTTTTTTTTTTTATTTATTTAATATTATGATAGTGAACCAGACTTCAAAGGTGTATAGCGATTCACCGATTCACCGTGGACACCAGCAGTCACGTTTATCCCCTCTACTATATATGTTCTTGCTTCAGCCCATGCGAATGTGTATGCAATAAAGTTTTCCTCAATAGGCTGACTGTTAAAAAATCCTGTATCTCCTATAGCATCTCCGTAGTGTTTGTCGGCAATCCGGTGTCCACCAATGAGCTCTATGCTCTGCATAAATTGTCGAAGACGTGGGAACAGCAGTCTGAGTCGCGTGTAAGATGGAACTGGTGAAATTCTGAACTTTCACATTTCATGGTCTCCCCAGATATATCTAAATTGGCAGTCCTCGAGAAGGAACCCCACTCTGCTTTCTTAAAGTTAAATTTTGGAAGTGCCGGGTCCGAAATAATAATATTTTGTATAAAAGGAAGGCAGATGGATAAAATGATCACTTCCCAAGGAGTCGTCATAAGGATCGCACGAAAAATCTTGAGTTATACCTGGGGAGGCCAAGGAGAACTCTTTGGCCAAAAAAAAATTGTTAGTACGATCATCTACACGAGTCGCTCTACCACCGTTAAGAAGACAAATGCTGGACTGTATGATAAGGTCATCTATTTGCTCACCCTGACCATCAATCCCCAAGCTACCCCACAAATAGTGATGGGCATTAAAGTTGCCGAAAACAAACATATTTCCAGAAAGGTGATCAGAAACTGAATTTAAAGCATCACTATCAGTGGGATCGTATGGAGGACCATAGAGAGAGCAAGGAGACAGGTGTTATTAAATTTTGCTCTGTATGGGACAATTTTCAAAGCTGAATTTAGAACCACAACTGTGTGTGGGTGCGATTTGTGTGTATATGCCAACTCCACGACCATCATATCTTTTATACGAGAGGTAGTGTTTGAACTGTGGAGGATCAGATAGATCCCGCAAGCGCATCTCTTGTAAACAAATAATGTCTGGCCTGTGTATAGATAACAATGTTGTATTTTGTAATTTATTTCCAAGAGTTCCACAATGCCACTGTAGGACAGTGAATGAGACGGACAATATTTACGAGGCAGGCCATTGTGTTTATTTATTTTTTAATGCCACCCGCCACCAGGCAAGTGACTACTGGGGGACCTGTTCCGGTGCTTGCTGACAGAAATCTCCATAGCATAATCAATAAAAAGGCTCCCAGACTCCTCCAATGCACTCGCTTTAGCAGGAGCAGGAAACACATGAGGATGTGACTGCTTTGTAAGGGTGGTAAGATTAAGTTATGAGACTTATACTTCCGTTTACGCCAAACTGACTGAGGAGCAGCAGCAGCCTGGAAGTATGATGTTTTTACAGGAATGTTAGTGAGGGAACTGGAACGGACAGGAAGCTGAGATGAAGAGGCAGAGTGAGTGGCACGAGTAATAGGTACATGGTTAATCTGTGTCTCGACAGAGCACATCACAGGATACAAGGTCAATCTGTGCCTCGACAAAGCACATCACTGGACAGGACATACTGCCAAAGCATAGGACGAAGGGGAATTGCATGCAACACCCTCACTTACTAGCTTCATAATAGGAAATGCCCTCAATTGCCCTCACCGCGCAGACCTCTTTCTCCTTCTACTTGGGGCAATCCTTCGAGGACGTGAAGTGAGCATCCTTGAAATGAAAGCAGTACAGTGTTGAGCATCATGGACCTGAGCAGCAAACTTGCCACACACTGATTAGGAAGTCAGACAAAACTTGTCATAATGACCATATAGTTGACATTTACAGCAACGAAGAGGATTGGGAGTGTACTGGCTGTCGTCAACAATTTCGTGGCTACTTTTGTCATTTGTAGAGAGAGAAAACTTTGCCGAAAGTCAAGATAAATGTGGCAGTCTTCGTCCTCTTGCCTTCCGTGAATATAGTTACTGAATAAATCATGCATCTATGACATCTTACCAAGAAAGTTTATGTATAATGTTGTCCTTTTCCATAACCATGAGGTCCGTGCAGATAATTCCACTCTTGCAGAAATTCATGGAATGAGGGATCTTTGGCTCGACATCGTAACGATGGAACTTGAGCAGTTTGAGCAATACCTTAACCTGGCCCGAATTGATATTTGCATTTTTTTTTTTTTTTTAATTTTTCCACCTCATCAGCACAACCATCAGTAACTTTCTTCATGATGAAAGGACTGAAGCTGGACAGGGAAGTAGGGTCAACCACATGTAACAAAGGAAACATTATTTACATTGATTTCAAGTGATGAGCGTGACTGGGGCAGGTCAGCCAGGTGACAGCCAGTCCGTGAATCAGTCATAACGTCATCAGAACCACTTCCTCACTCCCTGAAGGGCGGAGAGGTGGCAAGGGAGTCCGACATAGTGACAACCTACCGATCACGGGAGAAATGGAAAAAAAAAAGAAAAACAGCCAAGGGACAAAATACCCTGAGAAAAACTAAGGCTGAGATTACATTCTCAAACTACTTTCGGGAGGCCGCAACTGAGTTAATTCACACCCCAGAGCGATCAGTGGGGGGGGAGGGGGACTCTCCGGAGATGAGTAAGCAGAAATAAGCTCACTGCAAAGGTACAGATACCTACTGTACCAAACTAACAAGGTGGGGAGGAGTATGAGAATTAACTAACCTACAGTAAATGCCACCAGAAGGGTGGAAAAAAACTAATGCCGGTGGAGAAGTCCTATAAAGCTAGAGGACAGTGTAAACGAAAACACGTCTACATTCTACTACCATACATCAAAGTCGCCCCTCCCGCAGGTGGACAACACTCCGCTATTTAAGTAGCCTCCAGCCTAACTGGTAACCTTAATATGACATGTAAATAATCCTACACTTTCTGATAACTCTGGCTGTCCGCTCGTTAGGACAGTTAACGATGGCTTTGGTAACATAAAAAATCCTTTATTTTGGTTGATATCACATACATTTGTTAAGAAAGTGGCCTCGAAACATCTATGTCTCATAGCACTATCTTCATATTTAATCATTTTAGATTCTTTCCAATCGGCATTCTCTGAGTCATACCTATGCGTAACAACTGTATTATTCACACTAAAACACTTCATGTCATAACAGTGTTCCATAACTCGTTTTTCTGCTTCACGAAATGTTTCACCAATACATACTTCTGAAGAAGGTGTTCACAGTAAATTCCTGCTTAACGCACATCCTACCTACTCTTTTTCTTTTTCAGTAGAGTGCCCACTGTCACAGAACTTGGTTCACAACACTGATACCAGTCTGGTTTGGTAATCGGGCAACATTGTTAACTACAGGGATATTAGGTAGTATTACCCTCTTTAAACATTTCTCTTTCCTTTTTTTTTTTTTTTTTTACTCATTGTACACTTTCATCATTATTTCTTGACCTTGAGTATAAAGTATTCAGGGTATTTTAGTTCAACGAAAGCATTAAAAATGTGATTATATTCCCCCTCTGAATACTCTTCCGAACATATCCTCAACGCTCGAGAGTAAAATCCACTGACAATGCCTTGCTTAGTTCTGTTATCTGTGGCAAAATAAGAATACTGACTGGTCTGTTTCCTCAAAATTTTAAACTTAAGCGTGTTTTCGTCTCTTATCAAAAGTATGTCTAAGTAAAGCAGCCCCTTGTAATTTTCATCTTCTCCCGTAAACTGGATAATATTTCCTACTACATTTTTCTGATCTAAGAGCCTACTCAAATGTAACCTGTGAGGAGCTACCATTAGTCTACATATAAATCCCAAACTACCTCTTCATGAAGTATGTCGCTAAAGCTGGAAGTTTCTAAGTACTCTAAAAAATAATTTAGCTAAAGGTGGTCTGAGTTGGGAGCCCATTGCAATCCTTGCTTTGTCCACAATAATTATCACAGATGGTAAAATACAGGTCAACTAAACTAATAAAATCATACACATTGTTCAAGACATTAATGTCTTTATCAGCTGGGACATTGGTTAACAACTAAACAAAATCGAAGCAGGGCAGCTGGTTATTTCGTATCCTTAAGTCTTTTATCTTATTAACTAAGTCATCAGAATCCTTAAGGCTCTGACCGCTGATGGTACCAACTGTACCTAAAATTGCTCTAGGTAATATGTCTGCTAGTTTGTGAAGCGAATTGCCAGTTTCAGAGACAACTGGAGGAAGTAACACATTAGGTTCGTGTAGTTTGGGGAGTCCATATATGTATGCAGGATCACGACTTTTCGCAAAATATGCAACAAACTTTTCCCACCAGGAATCTCCGAAAGAATATCCTTTGCTCATTTATTCACTTGTGCTATAGAGCTCCTGTACATATTCTCACTAATCATTTCGTATATTTTTATGGAAGAAAGAAGGAATGAAAGGCTACATGCCCGCATATTATTCCCTTCATGAAAAAAAAAAGATGATTAAAAAAAACAACAACTCTAGATCCTCTCATTTTGAGATGCCTCGACACACCGTGTTAAAAGACTGGAAGTCATAGGCAGTAGGAAATATAGACAGAGGAAGAGTTCCAGAGATGACCTGTTCCATACATGAAGGACTGGGAATAATGGTTAGCTCTTGCATTAGAAAGTTGGACAGAAAAGGAATGAGAGTTTGCTGCTAGATGGCTACAGTATATGCGCCCTCCGTTATCGTGGAGGGATGCAGGCAGACAGTTCAGAGGTGCAGTGACCACTGAAGTAGCGATAGAAAAGAGATGAACATGCAACAGTGTGGAGAAGTGATAGAGCTTAATGGAAGCCAGTAAGAGGAGGAAAGCTAATGAGACGAAAAACGTTTGACTTCACCTCGTTGATGAGAGCTGTATGTGGAGAGCCTCCCCACACATGAGAGTTTATCTCTACACAGGGGCGAATAGAACCTGTGTATAAAGTCAACAGCTGTGCAGGGGTAAAGACGACACGGAGTCGGCTTAGCACACCTAATCTCTTTGAAGCCAATTTTGCAAGAAACGTAATATGAGCTTTCCAAGACAAATCCCGAGAGAATAAAACCGCAAGAATGTTCAAAGATGATGCAGGACTGAGTTGGGTGTTGTTAAAAATTAAAGGATATTCCTGTGGTAGATTTTGATGCATCGAAAGATGTAAGATCTGAGTTTCTGATGCATTAAAAACAAGATGTTGCCATAGCCTTATCTGTTGTTTGCTGAAGTAACTGCTGAGATGGGCGCTGCAGGAAGCGGATGTAAAGGTGAAAGGTGGAGTCGTCAATGTATGAGTAATAAATAGGGTTAGATGTACAGCTTAGAACAGGGATGCACAACCTTTTGGGCTCCTCGGGCCACATGATCAAACTTAAAACTCACTGAGGGCCGCAAGACTTATTTTAAACAAAAATGTAGAAATTTTAGGTCTTAATGGTAAAAATATAGTACTTAATCCATTACGTTACAAAACTATGATTAATCCTTACCTGGCATGCATGACACAGTCTTCTTAATGCGATTTTTGACACTGTGATTCTTAGACAAGCTTCTTTATGTTGAGTTGAAACTTTGTTGTTGTCAGTCGCAAAACAGAGTGCAAACTTTCATCACTCAGCCTGCTTGGAATGTTTGACTTGTTTCGACTTAGCAGACTAAATGTTTGTTCACATATATAGGTAGAGCCAAATAAAGCTTGCATAAATAGCAGCCTTGTTTCTCAAATAAGGATATTGATCTTTGGGCAAACAATTATAGAAATTGAGTAAGTCCCCTTCCTTAAACTTTGTATGAAGAATGTCGCTGTTCTGGAGGTCAGTCAGTTCTAACTGGGCTTCTACTTCCACGTCTTCAGGTGATACAGAAAAAGTGTTGCTGAACAACATCAAGTTATTCCTTTCTTTCTTGAGGTTTCCAAATCTGCTGTCAAACGCCTCCCTGAGTTTTCTTACTGTTGTTGCATAGTGTTCATTTTTCTTACATACATTGTTTCTCACACATTAGTTGGTAGTTTGGGAAGTGTACTAATTCACCTTTGATTAGCTGTGACTGAAACAACTTTAGTTTTTGTTCAAAGGCTGTCACGTGGTTTGCTAGCTGAGAAATAAGTTGGTTATTCCCTTGAAGTCTAAGATTTAAGTTATTTAAGTGACTTGTGAGATCAACAAGAAATGGCAGATCGCAGAGCCAATCCACATCATCAAGTTCTGGGACTACTTTATTCTTTTCATTAAGAAATATCACTATTTCATCCAGAAGACTGATGAATCTCTGCAGTGTATTTCCCCTGCTTAACCATCTAACTTCAGTGAAAAATACTAAATCACCATACTCTGTTTCAGTCTCAAGAAATTGCTTGAACTGCCGATGATGCAAAGCTGATCGTGACTTAATAAAGTTCACTGTGGAAACTACAACTTTCTTTACATGTTCGAAGTTCAGTTCTTTTCCACACAAATTCTGTTGATGTATTACGCAGTGAAACTGTTTCAGTTCATTTTTTCGCTCTCCAAGGTGCCCGATTAATAGTTGTACCAAACCATTCTTCTTACCAGTCATTGCAGGAGCCCCGTCAGTTGATATGCCTACTAAATTGTCTAAATTTAATTCAACTGCTGAAATCTGCTCTAGTAGTCCACTCAATAAATCTCTTCCAGTAGTCTGCCCTTTCAAAGAACTGAGGCCAACAAGTTCTTCATGCACAGAGAAGTCGTATGTTACACCACGTACAAACACTAATAACTGAGCTGTAGATGTTACATCAGTAGATTCGTCAGTTGCTAGGGAAAAGTACACAAATTGTTTGCCTTTTTCTTTCAACTGGTCTACTATATCACCTGACAAGTCACAAATTCTACGATGCACTGTCGTACGACTCAAACTTATATTTTCATACTTCTTCACAACATCTGGAGAAAGTTTTTGAACAGCAATAACAATACATTTTTTAATGAAATCACCTTCAGAAAATGCCTTACATCAAAACCTTGCATCAGTGATTTTATTTTCTGCTTCCTTAGTTCACCTGTGCTTTTTCATAAGACTTGTGCTTTGTTAAATAATGCCTTTGCAAATTATATTCCTCACAAACAGCTACGCTTCTCTGGCATATCAAACAAATGATATTGTTTGCACTGTTTTCCACAAAGAAATATTTGTCTGTCCATATTTCATGAAATTTTCTGTGTTCATCTTCTAGTTTCCTTTTCCGAGTTGCATTTTTTCCAGTAGAAGTACTAGCAGCCATTGTGAGCAAGAGTAATCAACCCTCTCTGAAATAGTTCCTAATAACTAACGACTGTCGGTACTCAGGCAGAGGCCGTCGACTCGGCAGTGTGGCAAACAGACTCCCGTCTAGCATGACTAATGTCTAGACACGGTGGGTGACGTGTTCACTTCTTGTCCAGTTCTGGGTCCACGGCACATTTTGAATTATTATCTGAACTGCTATTTATCAATTTATTACCTTTTATTATTTTTACCTTTTATTACCTATTAAGGGCCGCCAGAGGGTTGCTTGAGGGCCACATGCGGGCCGCCGGTTGTGCATCCCTGGCTTAGAAGGTAATTGATGAATAGGAGGAGGAAAGTTGGTGATAGGACAGAGCTCTGAGAAACATCACTATTCATAGCCCTAGAAGAAGAGTGGCTGTCAACGACCGCAGCTATAGAACGACCAGAAAGGAAGCTAGAGATGAAGGCATAAATAGAGGAATAGAAACCGTAAGTGTGTAGTTTGGAAATTATGGATTTATGCCAGATTCGGTCGAAAACATTTGAGATGTCAAGTGCAATGGCAAAGCTTTCGCCAAAGTCCCGAAAGGAGGATGACCAGGAGACTGAAAGGAAGGTGAGATCGACAGTAGAGCGAAAGGTTATAATAGGAAAGGTTCTTTAAATTTCTTTAGGAATAGATTTGAAAACTTTAGAAATACAGGATGTTAAAGCAATTGGGCGATAGTTAGAGGGAATGGTCACCTTTCTTTGGGACAGGCTGAATGAAGCAAACTTCCAGCAAGAAGAAAAGATAGAGTTTACTTAGGCAGGGTGTATGCACAGAAGCACTGTTCTTGAAGACAACAGGAGGGACCCCATCAGGCTCATATGCCTTGTTTGCACTGCAGCCAGTGATGACATAAAACACAACAATTGAAGAAATGTTAATGTCAACCATGAGGAGGCAAGAAGAGGGAAGTGATAGAGGAACAGCACTGAGGTCGTCTAAGGTGGAACTGGAGGAGAAAGTCTGAGTGAAGAGTTCTGCTTTATCAGTAAAAGAAACAGCTACAGTCATCAGAGCTGAAAAGAGGAGGGAAGGATGATTAAGTAAAGTTGTTAGAAAGGTTTCTGGCAAGGTGCCAGAAAGAGCGGGAAGAATTTGGGTTGGAGACTTCAGAGAATTTAGTACGAATGAAATTATTTCAAACTGAGCAAAGGACAGACTTAGCACGATTCCGGCCAGAAACATAGAAGAGATGATATTCAGGGTCGGGTTGGTTCCAGTACCTTTTGTAGGCCCTGTCCTTGTTGTGGACAGCATTATAACAAGCATGATTAAACATTTTTTTTTTCAATAGTTACCAGATAAGAGAAAGAAATGTACGAATATGCTTCCACGCCGGAGAGGATAACCTCTGTAATGAGTGAGGCACACTCAGAAGGCTTTCGGCCGTGGAAGCAATAATCATTCCAAAGCAAATCAAAGAAGTACTGCCTGAGGGCCTCCCAATCAGCAGCTCCATTTTGCCAGAGCCGCTGCTTCTTGGGAGGGTCCACAGGCCTTACCGGAGCGATAGGACAGGTTAAGATGATAAGGTTCTAACCGGAGGAGCCCAATGGAGAGCAACGATTAGCTGCATAAGCAGAAAGATTAGTTGCAAGGAAAAGGTCATATATGTTGGACCTTTCTCCAAGGTGGTCAGGGATATGGGTAGGATGCTGTACAAGCTTGTCTAGGTCATCAAGGAGAGAAAAGATGTAGGTTTGTTCAAAAGTGGATCAGTGAAATGAGAGAAGAGTCAAAAATTGTGTTGAAGTTTGAAATCACCTGGAATGAAGATTTCAGAGAAAGGAGAAACTGATATGATGTGTTCCATCTTAGATGATAGTCAAAGAATTTTTCAGTCAGTAGAATTAGAGTTTAAATTAACAGCATAGATGTATTTAGTCAGAAAATGACGAGAAAGCCAAAGCCAGAGTAGAGAATTCAGAAGATTCAAGTTTATGAATACTAGAGCAAGATATATTGTTGTATTCACATACACAACAGCCACCTATGTCTTTGAAGTGAGTAGAGAGATAGTAGAAGGATACAGAGAAGGGTATGCAGACAGCTGAGTCCCGGTAAGGAAAAGAAGGTGAGGCTTAATGGAAGAGGAGTGGTGTTGAACACAGAGAAAATTGAAGGAAAGGCCGCAAATGGTGCAGACTTAAAAAAGTGAGTCAGACAGTAATTCCAAACATCTCTCATGGCCCTCATCAGGAGAGGGGCGGATGGTGGTGTCTCCTATGGTACCCACCACCCCGGGGGATTCCGAGG
>JAGKTI010031544.1:0-12110 GCA_018397915.1 Birgus latro
GTGGAGACTTAGTTACCCAATTTCAGAAGTCTCCACAAGTCCTACGGTAGTCGACGAGTGCTAAAACAAA
Organism: Birgus latro; assembly: GCA_018397915.1. Taxonomy (NCBI): domain Eukaryota; kingdom Metazoa; phylum Arthropoda; class Malacostraca; order Decapoda; family Coenobitidae; genus Birgus; species Birgus latro. The sequence goes on from JAGKTI010031544.1 coordinate 71, forward strand.
CATCCCAGGAGAAAGCTGAAGGTATGTGCCATATGCATATTAAATTATAATATTCTAGGACTAATAACTGATTTTTGGCATGAGATGGGTACGGCGCGCCTCCAACAACCCCACAGTTTAAGGGTTAAGAGGTGAAATTATTATTCCCAGAAAGGATAAAACTTAGCGTATCAGTGCGCTTTAGGAGTGTTGGTTCGGTGTTGAATATTATATATTAGGGTATGATAATATAATATTGAACACCTACCCAAATGTGAAGAACATTATATATTAGTGTGATAATATCATCCCGAGAATTTAGTCAGCTGTGGTAATTTAAATTCTTGCAATTATTGATGCCTATTATTTTTAATCGGCCTGGTATTAATCTCAGTGCAAAGGAGAATTTATCTTTCAGTTTCTAGTAATTCATAGTCTGCAAAGTAATCAGTGTTTAATTTCATCTAATTATCTTGTTGTTTTTTTGTATGTTTAGACTCAGTAAATATTAGGTTAAGTTTTTACTGAGTTTAAGTCTTATTATTCCCTAAGGAGTTTTAATCGTGAGATTGAGTGGCCCGCAAGGTTTGCTAATATTTTATTACTCACACGCCCCTTTACAAGAACACACAATTCTAGTTTTCTTATTCACAAGGCCCCAGACGTCTTCTTCTTCCTTTCCTTGTGGAATAATTTCCCAGCATACGCTGGGTGGTGGCAGCCTACTCTCTAAAACTCCGATTCTTACGGTGAGTCAAAATTTCATAGCATCACACTGGTGTCATTAGCGGTGTGATATGTTATCTCTCATCATATCATAAGAGTTAAAAATTTCTATCATGACACTGGTGACTGGAGTGGTGGGATTTGTTAGACTGGCTTCAATAAAATTTCCAATCATTTCATAAGAGTGGGATAAGATATTATTGTGAGGATTTGATATTATTGTGAGAATAAGATATGATAGTGGAATAAGATATGATGGTGGAATAAGATCGTGTTGTCACGGTAAATGAATGAATCAAGATAAAATTCCTCAGTAGCAGTACACTAGAGGCCCACTTATTCTAGCGATAGTTCTGGAATTCATGATCCTTAAAACTCCTGCAGGGCAGGCAAAATTGTTCTTCACCGATACTAGAGTGAATATCGACCATTGTGTTCTCTCAGAAGTGGACCATCATAGCCGATTCGTTACGTTCTTCCCCCTTACAACAAAATCATCCACACACATTACAAACTCGGGCAGTATGTGACAGACTATGGCACACCTCTCTGTGTCATCTTGGACAATGGAGGCGAATTCGAATCAGCCAGTTGGAGTTGGAGCTCTTGTGTGGATTGAGAGGAGAACCAAGGCGCTTGGTGCGTGTCGTGGACTTGTGAAAGAGTACGGTCCGTGTCGTGTGGTGGAGGTGCTGATGGAAGGGCGTGCAGGAGTGGTGGAAGATGTGTTCACAGGGAAAGAGATGCAGGGAGCCCCAGGACGGGTGATGCCCTGTTGCTTTTGAACCTGACCCAGTGGACGAACAACTACTGTCACGTGAAAGACGTCCTCCCCGGAGACTGATTGAAGAATGTTGAAGTTTTGTGAAGCGGGTTAGTGCATTATCAAGTTAAATGATGGATAGGGAAATATGTGCGGGTCAGACTGTCTGACTCTTGACTGTGATAGTTCAAGAGTTAAAAGATTTTAATCTCGTGTCTAGAGTTCATCGGAGTTTGTGTCATGGGCGCAGCCCGGTTCAGTGGGAATATTGGGTTGCCTTAATTCGGGGGAAAACCTAGGAACCCCCTCAAGTTACAGTCAGCACTGTCTAGAGTGTAAGTGATTTCAGCACCTGACAGGCGCTCGTGAGTTACTAGGTGGAGAGCTGGAAACATAAGAATGAATGAATGGAGCGTGAATGCGATAGTAGGTCGTATGCATGGGTCTCTTTAGCGTGGTCGGAGGTACTTGTTGGGAAGTCGATGATGGGTTATTTAATACAACCAGAATAAAGTCGTGGGACGTATTATCAACGAAGGTGAGTTACAGGACTCTTGGGTTACTGAGTTTTATTATACAGTTATCTTGATAGCGATTTACAACGATCTTAGCGTGACGTCCATTCTCCCCTTTCTCCTTATTCTGCCCTAATTGTGCTTGGGCATTCTCTATCCCCTTCTCTCTGTTGTGAAGGGCTTCTCTCTGCCATTATATACAGGTGGGAAAGGATGTTTAGGTAAGGTAGTAGTGTCTAATCGATCTCCTGTGGGCTTCCACGTGTTTGAATACATCATGAGTTTCTTGCTTGTTTGGACTACGAGGATTTTTGAGAAACATCATATGTTAGGATTCTGATAGACTGGGAAAACAGACTGTGTACAGATATCATGTGAAATCAGACACTACATCCTGTACATTGTGTTATGAGATATATACTAATCCCCATATAATATCTACATATCGCTCAGTCACGCCTCTGTCGTACCAACGACAGGAAATATTGTCCTTAATATATTAATACATATTATAATCAACATATAAGTCAAGTAAGTGAAGTACATAATATTGTAAAAGTTACATAATTGGGATAATGTAGTCATTGTAGTTATAGAATTGTACATATACTGTATAATAGTAATATTAAGATAATACAATGGCAAGTCTACTGTAGTCAGTTATACAATACATATGAGAAGGACTTGCTGTATACATTCATATATAAATGAGATATAATAGTATAATTAAAGTAAGCCTATATTTTGTGTAACCCAGAAATTCGTTATTTTATATAAAACATATATGTAAAGTATATACACTATTTACACAGTTTGTCTCACTTGTACAGAACAGTTCTTAAACACTGATTCAAGGTTAGCAATTCTCGCTTCCATTCGGTGCATGGCCAAAAATAATACAACAAATATGATGGAGAAAATCACAAAGATGGCTGGAGCTGGGCTGAATACATAATATGGGTTAAACATAATCCTACTGTATTCTTCCCAAGGTTGTATTGTCTGATTTATTAGTTGCATGGTTTCATACTTGGGTGAAGTCAACTTAATGTGTGAGACTGCATTTAAGTTCATCCTAGGCAATGGCTGGAAGTACTTGTGTGTGTGGTTGAGAATGGCATAATGGTTTTTAGTGGGCAAGGTGGATAATGTAGGTGTCAGGACTACACAGTAATCTGGTGAGATGTATAAACTAGATGCTGATGTATGGGCTGGAGATGTATCTGGGCAAGTCACAAAAACTGATGTATTTTGAGTGAAGTAGAAGAACTGTGAATGCCCAATGTGTTGATGGTGAATGAGTTTATCTGGCGCAAATGTGAAGTTGCAATGATGAGGGATGTCAAGATTTTTTATGATAGCCATTTCACAAGGGACTGTCTCAGCTGGCTGAAACGTGAAGATGTTCGCAGGACAAAGGTGAAATGCAATTAATGATGTGCGACATTTGTGTTCCATTGTTGTGTCACTAGTGAAAGCTATGGCGTCCTGTTTCTCGGAAACCATGATGACTTCTGTTTTGATGTTGATGGTGACTAATGAGTCATCTTTCTTAGAAGGAAAATGGTATATTTGATAGACTGTGAAAAAGACATCTGTTACGAACGGTACATGGACTACTATTGACGTTGTCAGTGTTGCTTCCAAGTATGGATAATATAACATTAAATTTCTTTCCTCAAACAAAGGTTTCAAACCATGCTTATGTATGCCTTGATTAATGATTTGCCTGAGGTTGTGAATGGGTAGTAAATTAATAGTGATCCTTCCGTCACCAGCATTAGAATTCCTTTCATGAAAGACTGATACTGAGCCCTGGTGTTGTCCAACTGTAGTATTATTAAGTCAATATGTTCCATGACCACAGAGAAGTGTTGGAATGGTGTATTGTTACCTTCTAGTACATTTACTTTATCCACAATTCCTAGAGTTGATGCTTCTGCTTTCCTTAGGTTCTTTACAATCATTAGCATTAAGGTGTTCTGAGTGTCAGCCAGCTTATGTTGCTATGAGAGGACTTGTGCTATTTTGTTATTTTTTTTATTTATTTCCTCTAGACCATTTTCTGTAGCTAGTCCAAAAATGTTCCCTAAAATTGCTCCACCTAAGTCGAACAAACCGCGTCTGTTACGTGTATTCGTGATGTTGTTTCCTGTCCTAAGTGTGTTACTTCCAGCTGATGGGATGTCCTGGATCATGGTGATCATTACGTGCTTAGCCTGTTCAGGCTTCCAATCAGTTAATTTCATTAATTCAGCTACCTCCTGTGTGGGGTGATCATGTGAAGAAGGGCGTGTTAATACCACTTCCAGAGTTCTGAGTGGTCCTGCTATTTTCTGTAACATCATTGGTATATCTTGCAGTACGTCCAGACTAATTTCGGTACTTATTATGTCCTGTACTATTGCCGGTGAGGCTGCTGGGGCGATCAGGCACCCCTGCCGTACTATATGTTGAGGATGCAAGTGAGGTGGTCCTCTTGATATCAACAGGAACATGATCCATGGAATCATTCACCTCATCTTTACCTACCGAAAGAACAACTGTTTTGGATATCCGTTCTTACCTATAAAAGGAGTCTAAATCGATTCATAAGTCATGTAAATGCCTTGTTACGGTGAGAGCTGTATTGGTTGCACCTATTTGTCTGTTTGGTATGCGACCGCAATTTATTCCGATATGTGTTTATTGGTTCAGGCTTATTTTCACAGTGTGTACTAGGATTTTCGGTCGTGTCCAGTGCTTTATAGTTGCAAGCTAAGTTTCTTGACACCTTTTTTATGTAATCAATATGTATTTCTTTTTCTTCGTCACTCGATAGTGACTTAATCACTGCCTTATTAGCTCTTCTCTTAATTACTCTATATGGGCCTTCAAATTTTAGTGACAGTTTGTTGTCTCTAGTGTGAATGAGGCCATAGACAATATCACCTATGCTGATGTTTGATTCTTTTGCCTTCTTATTGAATGATTCTGTCATTTCTTCCTTAGACATCATTAACTGTTTCTTTACCCTTGTGTGTATTTCTTGACCTTCACGTAAACGAAGTTTAGGATAATCGTCATAATTATATATGAGAATTTTCTCGCCTTCTAACGTTTCGTAAGGGAGACGTTTGTCAGACCCGTAAATGATGAAATGAGGTGTATCTCCTATGGATTTATTAATTGCACAATTGAGTGATGCTTCAACTCTTGGGATCCAGTCATCCCAGTTTGCATAATTGGCATTGAGGATGTGCTGTAGTACATCAAATATTTTCTTATTCTGAATTTTCACCAATCCATTGGAAGCTGGATGGTAGGCCAAGATATTAACCTTCTTAATATTGTATCGTTTACAAATTTCCTGCAAAATTTCAGAGTTAAATTCACCACCATTGTCGCTTATTAGCACCTTTGGTGTTGTGAACCTACAGATCACACTGTCAATGAATACCCGTGCGACTCTTTCTGCTGTTTTATCCTTAATTGCAACCAAGATCACATATCGTGAGAAATGATCAGTAGCAACAAATACTGTAGATATTGATTGTGATTGGTAGTTAAGTGTAATTTAAGTAAATCAACTGCGACAACGTCCCATGGTTGGTTAGGGACTGGGTATTTACCTAATCGTACAGGTGATATCGTGTAACCTTTGTGCCTTTGTGTTTTGCACATGACTCACATTTGTCTATGTGAGTACGTATGTCTTTGCGTAACGTTGGCCAGTAATATGACATCCGGGCCTGTCTGACTGTCCTGTCCTTGCCAGGATGCCCTGCATGTGGACTATCGTGTACTGTCCTTAAAATGTGTGGTATCATTGTACTAGGAGTAACTAACTGCCTAATATTTTTTCTATGGCTTGGTTGTCCTGGATTTACGCTATATAAGACATTGTTTATCACTGTGAATTGTTCAAGTGGTACCTGTAACTTAGGTAATGGCACATCATCGCCTGACTCGAGGTGATATATTACTTTGGACCATACTGGGTCCTGTCTTTGTGCTTGCGAGATTTCTTGAATTGTGGGGATCGATTCATCCTTGTTGGGGAGTGATTCTTGTGGACTTATTGTAGCGACGTTGGCTAATGGATTGTGTGATAAGGCATCTGCTGCTATGTTCACTTTGCCTTTTATGTAGTGAATATTTACATTGTAATTCTGGATTTTACATTTCCATCGTGCTCTCCTCCCAGAGAGGAGTTTTTCTTGGAACATGCCCACAAGAGGATTGTGGTCTGTGTATAGATGAATTTCATATCCGTACACGAGGTCACGGAATTTCTGTGGAGCAAATATTAAAGCTAGGGCTTAAAAGTCTGTTACACAGTAATTTTTCTCTGCTCTTTTTATTTGTCTACTGGCAAAAGCAATAGGTTGGTATTTACCTCGTTTATCCTCTTGCATCAATACAGCACCTAAACCTTTGAAATAAGCATCTGTGGATCGGTGACGTGTTTTATTGTAGTAATTTATTGTAGTTTAACGTAGTTTTTCGTAGATGGGTTCGTTGTTACCGCTGCACACCAATCTCGGTAGCGTGGTCGGAGGTGCTTGTTGGGAAGGCGATGATGGGTTATTTAATACAACCAGAATAAAGTCGTGAGACGTATCATCAACGAAGGTGAGTTACAGGACTCTTGGGTTACTGAGTTTTATTGTACATTTATCTTGATAGTGATTTACAACAATCTTAGCATGACAGCCAGTCTCCCCTTTCTCCTTACTCTGCCCTAATTGCGCTCGGTCATTCTCTATCCCCTTCTCTCTGATGTGAAGGGCTTCTCTCTGCCATTATATACAGGTGGGAAAGGATGTTTAGGTAAGGTAGTAGTGTCTAATCGATCTCCTGTGGGCTCCACGTGTTTGAATACATCATGAGTTTCTTGCTTGTTTGGACTACGAGGATATTTTGAGAAACATCACATGTTAGGATTCTGATAGTCTGGGACAACAGACTGTGTACAGATATCATGTGAAATCAGACACTAAATCCTGTACATTGTGTTATGAGATATATACTAATGCCTATATAATATCTACATGGGAAGCGCCCCTGGGACAATTCTAGCAGCAAGAATATGGGTCAGTCCAGGTGAGACGACCATGTTATCACCCAAGCAGGAGGTTGGGTAGGGCACATCCTTCCACTGGTTTTCAAGAGTCCATTGGTGACAGAGAAGCGATTCCCTGGTGTACGCAATTTTGCTTGTGCACCGACAGGTGCCACTCATGGGAGGAAAAGGTAGTGGAATCACTATCTCATCCTGGAGTTCATAGAGAGTTTCACAGTCGAATTTGGTAAGTCCGTCCCATCCGCACACAGTCTCTAAGAAATGTAGAGAAATGAACTGATTGTTGAATTCCGAAGTTAATTTTTTGTTTTTTCCGGAGGAGGGCCCCGTGTAATGCCGTAATTTAAGGGTAATTTAAGTATAATTTAAGTTAGTATAAGTATAGTATAAGTTAATATAATGTCACGAATTTTCTACATCGTAAAATTATGTAACGTAAATTGTGACCGAGTGATTTTGCGGGAGGAACGAATTATTATGAAATGTACGAGATTTCGATCATTGTCTAAACCATCCGCTCACGTACTTATATTCGCATCGAGTTGTCAAAACTTTCGTCATTCTTTCGTGAGTGATTGTTTTTATGTGCAGACGGTGCATTCCTCTGAGCAATAATTTCTGAATTATCGCTTCCGCCTCCCGGCCGTTGCCCGGGCCACGCCCCTTTCTCACATTCCTCACATCGGGCACTCAAAACCAGAGTTAGTCTGCTTCTTAGTCACGGAGTGTCTGGTTGTGCCATACGAAGGCTCGAGCGATAACTTTTCTTAATGATTTCAGGTCTCAGCTTGTATTGGCGTGAATCCCCGAAGCTCCCACCAACTTGGTGATCGACAGCAGCACGGTCTCACCTATACCGATCAGTATTTTCTTTTGTTTTCCTAGGCTTAAGTTTTTGGGTTATTTATCTGTTTCTCTGAGTGTTTGAGTGAGTGCATTTCCGTTTCTTGATTTCAATTGGAGTCATGTAACGTAAATTTATTTTCTTGCATTCAATAAATTTACAGTTCGTTTTCTTGAGCTTTGTTAAATGTAACAATCGTGTTTAATTTTCCCACATATTTAGTACACTTTTGCTACTCCACGTTTGCACAACTCTTTATATTAGGCCAGCTTTTGGCATTAATCCTTAAATCCGTTGTGCTAGCTAGGAGTTTGGCTCAGCAAAGATCCTGATTATTATTATTATTATTGTTATTTGAATGTTAAGGGGAGAAACTAACTTTCTCAGAGGCCAACGGTACAATATTACAGCCTACTTGAGCATCTAGTCTCTGCTGTGTACCGTTGAGAGAGTCTATAAATTCTCGACTCTAGAGAATTGGCGAAGTAAGCCAGCATAAAGTGAAATCGCTACTTGATTTCACGAGTCTATTCTCTCGAAATAAATAACTCGATAGTCATTCCTAGCACACATAGCTATACATTGTATACTCCAATTATACAATATCACATTTTCTTTTTCAATTACATTTCTCCCCCTGACATCTTGCGACCTCATTCCAGGATAAACTCCTAGCTTGGAATTATTACCAAATTACTCACTCACTCTTACTTTAGTCACTCAGTTTCAAACTAAGCACGATGGAGTCCAGTGCATACATGCAAGAAGCTAAGGATATGGGGCTTACTAACCCCCAGGAAATTCGAGATTATGTCCTGTTGCGCTTCAGTTACGAGCAGCAACGCGAGAATGCTGCCTGTGAAGAGCAGAAAATTCAACGCGAACATGAGAAAGAACAGCGTGAGTACGAGAATGAACAGCGTGAGTTCGAGAAAGAACAACGTGAGTACGAGGAACGAGAGCGTGACAAAGTACGTGAATACGAGCGTGCTGAGCGCGAGGCACGTGAAGAATACAATCATGCCGAACGCGAGGCACGTGAAAAACACGAGCTGGAAGTGCTGAAGATAAAGCGAGACTCCTTGGCTTCAGGCACATCGGGTGCAGCTAATCCAAGCTCCACTACTGCTCTCTCAGCACCTTTTCTAGCAACTCCACGTCTCAAGCTTCCTTCTTACAAGGAAGGCGAGCGAATCGAGCCATTTATAGCTCGTTTCGAAGACATGGCAAAGCTGTACGATCTGGATGAGGCAGCTAAGCGGCTTCAGTTCCTTAGCCTGTTTGAAGGCCCTGCCCTCGACATTCTCCACAGAATTTGCGGAGATAATCTCACATACGAGATGATGAAGACCGCACTCATCAAAGCGTATGGTCTTACCGTTGATGACGCTAGGAATCAGTTCGTGAAGGCGCATCTCCAGGAAAAGGAGACAGCTGTACAGTTCCTTGACCGTCTCACGGCATACTTAAGCGAGTGGATGGAGAAGGACGAGGCTCCCAGCACGCGAGAGGGAATGATCGGCCTCGTGTTGCACACACAGCTGGAAAAGTCGTGGCCTGCTGAGCTTATGGCCCAGCTCAAGATGTCCAAAGTGAAGGATGCAACCCAAATGGTGGAAAAGGCTTATGCTTTCTTTACTGCGTACGGGTACCAAACTCGTAGGCAACAGCCATGGAATAAGAAAGATACTGCTAAGTCTGGTAAGCAATCCCAGACTGAACCCCAGCATCAAGGCCGTTCTCAGAATAACAGCCAAGGTCCAAACAAACCGCAGAAGGACCAGGGGCAGAATACACAGAAACCTGACTGGAAGAGGTACAAGCAGTACCCTAACCAGCAGCAGTACCCTAAGCAGCAGCAGTACCCTAAGCAGCAGCAGTATCAGTCACGCAATCGACAACCGTGACAAACGTTTTCAGCACCAACCCCAGTGTATGGGAGGCAGGAGGCAAACGCAGCCTTCATTCCCCAACAGGCGCATGATTGTGCCATCCCCACCAGCACAGCTCCTTCTTCACAGTTCACTAGTCCCCCTCAGATGGTGAACTCTCCTCCACAGGCCATCAGTGCTCCTGCTCCCCAGATGGTGAGTACAACTCCTCATGCATCTAGTTCGGGTACGACCCCTAAGGCATATAGTTCTCAGGGCACTACGTTTGCCACATCGTACCCTCCTCAGTCTCATCAGTGACTAGCTACTGCCTCCTCTGGCCCATCCACTGGCAACAGTGCCTTTCTTGTTCAGCCAGGGTTTGTGGGAGGTGTTTCTGTAAATGTTCTGAGGGACAATGGTTCCTCAGGTTGCTCCATCGAGCAGAATCTAGTTCGACCCAAGGAGTGCACAGGTAGGCACACCCAAGTTAGACTTATTGATGGATCTGTGAGACTGTTCCCTGAGGCACGTATCCAGGTAACATCTCCCTTTTACACAGGTTCGACAGTTGCAGTTGTCATGTCAGAACCTTTGTTTGACCTTATCATAGGTAAAATAACAAGTGTCAAAAATAGTAGCACTGTAGAGTAGACGTTGCTACACAGACTTCGGCTGCTGCAGTAACACGAGCCATGGCCAAGGCTCCAAACCGTGTCACCCCACTGACCATTGCAACGCCGCAAGATCTGATATGCAGTCAAGACGTTGTCCAAGAGCAACAGTCTGACCCGACACTTGCCACAGTGCGTAGGAAACTGGAAGGTAATGTGATGAAGTATTCTTAGGGTGGTCGAGCCAGGTTCCTTCGTAAGCAATTACAGCTGTACCGAGAGTCACAAACACCCCAGGGTGAGGTTCGACTGCAGTTTTTCGTTCCTGCGAAGTATCGCCAAGCAGTGCTTGAATTGGGTCATAGTTCAGTGATGGGAGGTCATATGGGCAAAAAGAAAACTCAAGGCCGTATCCGTGCTGACTTTTTCTGGCCAGGAATGGGACTGGAAATTGATAGTTTTGTGCACTCCTGTAATGTGTGTCGACGTACCACCATTCAGGAAAGTTTCCTTCCTGCGCCGTTTGAATCCACGCCCATAATCTCTGAGTCGTGTGAGAGAGAGTGCAGTGGTAATGTGGGTGCAGACCTGACGTCTCACTCGTTGGCCCCACAGGATATAATATGTCTAAGGTCTGTACATACATATGTACTGTAGCTCATAAGTGCACAGCCACGGCGATCCCAACCGAGGACACCGACGATGAATGTGCAGTCTCGGCGATCCCAACCGAGGACACCGAGGACAAACGGGCAGTCGCAGTGATCCCAACCGCAGACACTGACGACGAGCCCTTTGTAATAGTAAGTATAGTTATAAGCGACCAGTCACGGCGATCCCAACCGAGGACACCGAGGACAAACGGGCAGTCACTTTGATCCCAACCGTAGACACCGACGATGAACCCTTTGTAATAGTAAGTATAGCTATAAGTGTGCAGTCACGGCGATCCCAACCGAGGACACTGATGACAAACGGGTAGTCGCGGTGGTCCCAACCGAGGACACCGACGACGAGCCCTTTATTAGGCGTAAGTATAGGTTAAAAAGGGCAACTATTAAGGAAATAATGGTGACCTCCTATGTACAAAACTTACTGTTTACTGATTTTCAGCTAAAGTGTACTTTCTGTTGTGTATCGATTGATTGCTGGGTGGATGAAATTGTAATTTAGTACAAATTCTCACATTGACACTATTGATGTTCCACCTTGACTCATTCGACAGGTACAGTTGTTGGGTGAAGCAGACGTCCAAGACCATTGATTGTCTCTGCTGCACGCTGCCACCTCTTCTTCTCTGCCCTCGTCGCCTTTACTATTGCATTAATTTGTATTATTATTATTGCTTTACACGTAGGTACAGTTACACTACAACTGTTACACCAACACCGTGTATCACATACACCACGCTACATAACAATTAGTTGTCAATGTAAATGTAGCTATCTTTCGCTCAGTTTAACATGAGTACAGGATTTTTCACTCTCGTCTCGGAGTTTTTCCCTCAAGCTTGCTTCTCTTAACGTAAATACGAGGTTTTTACGCTCATAGTTGACAATGCTTTTCTCCTGTAACAGGATAGTACACACACCACAGTGTGAATCTTGTGTGACTGAGCTAGGGTGTATATATATATATATATATATATATATATATATATATA